>JAECUM010049018.1:0-38996 GCA_016617855.1 Megalonaias nervosa
TATATATATATATATATATTGTTTGACATATTATGATGGTCAGGTTACCAGTCATCAGCTTCACCTGTCACTTGTTTATTCCAGTTAACCACTGTCCAGTATTATCTTGGGATCTTTTTGAATCGGTACTTAATCACAGTGTTGCCTAATGAATCAATTAGCGATAGGAGAATTAATGTAGTTTAAATTGTTTTTGTAATTAGATTGGCGATACATCAAGAAACTATAGTTTCACTCTTGCATGTTTTTTCGTACTTCACGTTTGTATGATCCACCAGTAAACCTTTCCAAGCCGAATATTAGTACTTCACGCTATGCAGTGCAAAACACGGCCCAAATATCTAATGCAAAGAATTATTCAGTTATCAAATTACTAAACACATAAACCTAAACATCTCTAGATGATTCCGTTTTACTAAACTAATCCATGAAATCATAAAGCGTCGTGAATGATGTACATTATGACGCCTGCTCCTAGAAGTTGGCTAATTACTTCGGTTGAGAAAGGGTTGAAAAATAACTTCCCACAGCTGACTCCCTATAATCAACAAATGATCCTAAAATTTAACAACGCTATAAACGGAGACAAAAAGACAAATAGAGCAGGCCTTACGTTTATTACATTATCATTATTATTATTATTATTATTATTATTATTATTATTATTATTATTATTATTATTATTATCAGACTTTACGGTTAATAATGATAATTATTTATAATGCAAACGAAATAAGAAAGGTGTTCTACCTACTTAAGAAAATACGTTTATGTTATTTACTGGGGCAAACTGACTGGAAGCGTAAAATTTCGAATTTAGCCACTCTCAATTTTGCAAGCTATGTTGAAAGTTACAGCGATTGTCTGGAAGGGAGTGTACAATAATGCTGTATCTTTCGGTCACTTGTTTCTGTTAGTTCTGCCGTTGAGGCACTATGGCAGAAAACAAGCAAACTATCAATAACGCGATAGCATGCAGTACTGCACGGAATCCCTCTTTTCAAAAATCATAGCTTCAGCGTACGAGTTCGATAACTGTTTGCGAAAGAAAGTTGTGTTTATTTTAAAACTGTAGTGTAGTTTCAAGGAAAGAGTTTTTTCTTCAATATTTAAGCTAAATTCCATATATCTGAACATGACGCTGCCAAAAATATTTTGCTGATAGTTCGTTCTACAATTAGAGTGGTTAGTGCGTCCTCCTCGGACACGGGAGGGTTCTATCCCCGGCCGAGTCATACCAAAGACTTAAAAAAATGATACTAACATCTGCCTCAATTGGCGCTCAGCATTAAGAGGTTAGTGATAGGACTGGTCGGCCTGGTGTCGGGATAATGTGGACTGGGAGGAACATCATGCTACATGTCTGCGACATGATGCCCCAGTGCTAGACATCACTGTAAACTGCCACACTGCAGACATCGTAGCGATATGACTGAAAAATTGCTAAAGCTACGTTAAAAAAAATCCAATCCAATCCAATAAAATGATACGGGGTCTTTTACCACTGATGCAGAAAGCCTTGCGCATTTCGACAAATTATTTCAGTGCTATATTATTGACAAGACCTCAGAGTTTCATTTAAGACCCGCATTTCTGTTTTATTTGTAGAGCACAAGAATTAGAACAGATACACTTACAGACCTACCGACCTATACTTTCATACCTACATACCTACTTACTTTCTTTACAGACTTACACGCCTTTATCTTTCTGCCTATGCCACTATTACGAAAAAGAAACAGGAAAAGTTCGAATTTTCTTCGAAAGATCGCAACAGCATAAGAAAATGTTGTCTACTTTGTCACATTAATGCTATTTACTGAAAATTTATAAAACAAATTATAATAAAAAAAAATAATAAATGATAGATGTCGTACAGGAAAAATCATATAACTGTTAAATTAATAGGCATCATTTCAGAGCGGATGGAACTGTGTAAAAAGTTGTAATTTGTACGATTATCGCTACGTTAAAAATCCAAATCACACACGCCGTGCAGTCTTGCCATTAGAAAACTGGGAGAGATACACAGTGGCGCAATCTTGAATTAATCTTTGGTAGAGATACACAAATTGCCGAATCAACCCATCACACTCTGGCCTGCAATGCGCAACCATATGATTGCGGACTTCATTGATTCAGACAGAACCAAGGTGCGAATCAGATGGAAATTATAGCCGCCCAATCTACTGAGACCATTCCCGTGTCCCTCTGCAGAAGGTACACCTCAGCCCTTGTAAGGAATCAAAAGAACCTACGTGTTTTCCTTTCAACACCCATTTCGCGAGCAACTCGTAAGTAAACCTGATCCATCGGACGTCCGGTGTAAAATCTCACCCTTACTCGTGCTATACTCATTAAGATCACAAAAAGATAAAACGGTTACATCAAGCCGGTTTTGACCTATTTTACGGAAATAATGTAAGTACACAATGTACACTAAATTCAAAAGGTATATTTTAAAACTAATTTCCTTCATCTTAATTAAAAAGTGCTGCTTAAACACAATTGGTTAATAAATCTAGCCCGACTTAGATAAACTGGGCAATTCGATCATGGTACATGTATGGCATTCCAAAACATTTCCGCCGCTGCTTCGCGACACCGACTATGCCCTTCCCTCTCTTGCCTCTTCCAGACATTTCAATTAAGTAAGTATGCTTCTCGTACATTAATACGTCGAATGGGTACTTGCTACCCTATCGACGAGTAATCATTAATTTAATTCCTGTATAGCGTGCTTTGCACGTATTCACGGTAAAGACGCACATAGCCGAATGGCCGATATATTTCTATAATTCAGACTCAGTCAGCCAGTATTGCCAGTCATCATTAGGAAGTCAAAAATGAGTTTGGGTGGAAGACTATTGATTTTAACCATTTGGAGCATCTCCTGAACATGACAGATAGATGGATACCAAGGGAAAGAAAAATGCATTAGCATGGAACGCCTTTTAATTTGTTACAAGAAAAGAAAAAGAACAGAGACACGAAGGAGAGACAGACAGACAGACAGACAGAAAGAGGGAGAGAGAGAGAGCGAGGGAGGAAGCAAGGGAGAGAACACAGGCGAGTCATTTTCCTTCAAATCCCTGGGACATCCGTGGAAACAGGAGAAAGCGGTAAGACAACAGCAGCAACAACAAAAGCAGCTGCCACTGTTATCACAAGAAGAGTAGGATGCTGAGACGGACGAGCGTAATGTTATACTCTGTCTTACTAAAGACATGGACAGAGACAGACGAGCGTAACGTTAGACTGTCTTACTAAAGACATGGACTGAGGCAGACGAGCGTAACGTTAGACTCTGTCTTACTAAAGACATGGGCTGAGACAGACGAGCGTAACGTTAGACTCTGTCTTACTAAAGACATGGACTGAGACAGACGAGCGTAACTTTAGACTCTGTCTTTCTAAAGACAGGGACTCGAGACAAAATGAACCAGAACAGCACTTGCTCTAAACTACGATCCAGAAGATGTAGTTGGTTGTCTTTAACATAAATTTTTCACGACAAAAAAACCCCACAAAAAACCAACGGTCCATCTTAGAGACATTCTATTATTCTAGACAAAAAATAATACTTATTATTTGTGGCCAACTTCTCTATGTTTGTCTTTCTCTATGAGTGTTTGTGAGATTGTGTGTTTGTATGAAGGTATTGTCTACCCTACCCCTCCCTTTGTGTATGCGTGATTGTGTGTTTGTATTTTGTTTAAAAATATTTTTCCAACCCCCTCCCATGGTATGTGTGATTGTGTGTGTGTGTGTGTGTGTGTGTGTGTGTGTGTGTGTGTGTGTGTAAAATAAATAATACTCCTTCTCTAAGTTGGAAATCAATTATGAAGGCAGCGCGCACACTTATTTTATCGTAGTCGAGGTATATCATCAGTCTCGTAATCCATGGGTCGCGGCTTCGATACCCGCTATATTCTACTTTTATTGGATATTAAAAATGATATCTAAATCCTAAGCATACTTACGTTAACTTTTTAAACTATACGACTCAACAGACTGTGGCAGATTCCAACTTTCTTTTATCATCTAGATAATACCAATAGTATTTAGGAAAATACTATATATACAAGTATACAATTCCATCAAAAAGCCATTCTGTATAAGTGTTCAATTCCATCAAAAAGCCATTCTATACAAGTATACAATGCCATCAAAAAGCCATTCTATACAAGTATACTGTTACGTATATGTAATTAAATTGCTTGTGTGTTAGTTTTAAAATTCTTTTTTATTTTAATTTTGTTTCACTACATTTTATTGTAATGATTATTTTCACGGGATTAGATATTTTTTTCAGTAAATTCACTTTGTATAGAACGTTAAAGCTATTACATTAGCACTATTTTTAGCTCACTTTGGTTCATAGATTTTGTAAACACTACGCGAAAACGATTGGCTATTGCCAAGATCATTTTGGCCCGCATGTTAGCTGAACTGTAAACAGTCTTTTTTTTATATTTTCAGTGTGAGAATTTGGTTCTTAGATAGGGCTATTCTTGCATACGTGATAAATGGCATTTTTTTTATTGCGCTGTTCAAATTAGTAAATCACGTAGCCTCTCACGTGAAGTACCATGTGATCTAAAATCGCAGCTTTAAACAGAAGGTACAAGGTGTTTATATTGTTGAAGCCAGATTGTTTTTGAAGTTCATTTGTTTTTGGAATTTAATAATTTATTCTCTAGAAAACTAAACAAGTGCGTTATATTTATAAAAGTTCTGGGAGAAACAAATTTCAGTGGTAATTTATTCTGGAGTTTAACGGAAACGTTATAAATTGTGATTCAATCGAGGATCTGTTACCACCAGTACAACGACCTAATCTGACGTCATCGCTTCCATATTGGAATTTCATCGAGACTCAAACCCGGATTCTGTTAGAACTGCTTAGTGATAGACTTGTATTTTTCAATCTTAGGATTAAATTTGGATTATATTCACAAACCGTAAGTCCTATTTCCAATTTTTACATTGTTTTCTAGGGAAATAAAATATTTTGTTAAAATATACAAAGCTTGTTGGCTTCACTCTTTTCTCTTGTTATTTTTTTACGAGCCTACACGTAACAATACAATGCCATCAAAAAGTCATTTTATACAAGTGTTCAGTTCCATCAAAAAATAAAAACCATTCTATACAAGTAAACAATGCCATGAAAAAGCCATTCTATACAAGTATACAATGCCATCAAAAAGTCATTCTATACAAGCGTTCAATTCCATCAAAAAAATCCAACATTCTATACAAGTATACAATTCCATCACAAAGCCATTCTATACAAGTATACAATTCCAACCACAAAACGATTATATAAGCATACAGTTCCATCACAAGCCATTATTTCTTTCAAGACAAAGGTTACAGATAAAGGTAACACATGCAAAATCCTTGAAACAGTATGGAAGTCTACACGCTCTACAAATTCCGTCTGTACTCGCTTAAAAGTGGAGGTCACCTACAAACAACACATCTCCCGTAGCCTTAGTGCGTTTGTTCTCTTGATTAGGGTCTATGTTGTTTGCAGCTGGACTCGAATGATAAGCGAGTATATAAGGTATGTGTTCCACTGTCAGTAGATACAGTCAAGATATGCAACTGATCAAGGTTAACCATTCTGGAATTTGCAGGAAGTCAGGGGTGAGTTGCGATACACTATCGGAACGTTATCATCTCATCTCTGCGATGTGTTCCACAGTAGGGATACCACTCTCCATTAGCTGGTTTGAATCTCTGAATTTTGTTTGAAGAGTTTTCATTCCACATATTTTGCCTTTTATGTTATTCATGATGATCTATATCATGATTGAAATCAATATATGGAATCTTCCAATCGGAAACGGGTAATTCCCAGGGTTGCTTATCTGCCCTTTCATTGCCCTTCATACTAATGTGATTGGGCATCCAACAGTGCACAACACATTTTCATACTGTATGAGCACATCTTGTTTCTGTAATATCTTGGATGTTAACGGATTGTCAGATTTAAGGCTCTCAGTTTGGAAACGAATCATAAAAGTTCCATAAAATTCCTATTTTCAGAGGTTTCAATGCAGTTCGCTGATTTAAATATGGCTGTAATTTCTGCGGTAGAAATTGAAGCTTTATTCGGTAATCAGCTTGAGAAGGTACTATGGAATCTCTTACAGGGACTTATGACTCCGATATGAGGCTCTGATTTTTTTTTAATCTACTCCAAAAGTTTTATTTACTGAGCTCTTCCTGAAGGAGTAAAGATTATTTTTATTTTTTAAAAAATTTATTTTGTTTGTTTGTTGGGGGGGGGGGGTAGAGGGGTGGAAGTGGTGGGGTGATACCCTAGGTGGTGATTCTGAAACATAGAATTTGCAGTAGGTCCAGCATTGGTTTTTGCTGTTTCTTAGCGAGGACTAATTCGCTAGGCAGACGATAGAAAGAAGTCAGGTTTCTGAAGGTTTGGTATTGATACCTAAACATTACATCATGTACGGGATTAGATGGATTAGAAGATAAGTTGGTAATATTTTGGTAAAGCCTAGTTCGTGCGTCTGACATAAAGCGATGATTCCTTTGCCTCAGCATGGAGGTTTCCGGAAGAGGAAGTTCTAAATGCACCCATGTCTGAGTCACTGTTATTGTATCAGATGAAGCGTATGGAGGTAATGTTTACCTATGATAGGTATACAATCAAGTCGGAGTCATGTTTAGATCTTGCTAATGACCTGCATAACCCGGAGTAAGGGCTTCAAAATCAATTAAAAGTTTATGGTGTAAAATATAAAATAATATAAATTCCAAATTTTCTTATTTATGAATCTCCATGTTTAAAGACCCCTTTTTATCTTCATACATGAATTTTAAGGAATACTGTGATCTGTGCCTTTTTCAGTTTGGATTTTTCGAAGACTAATAATAACTTCTGTGTACGTTTTATGATTATGCATTGAATCTTTCAGGATGTTTTTTTTTTTAATTTCGGAATGTTTGAGTAATTAAAACAGGTCTCCAGATAGACAAGTTCAACATCACCTATTTGAAATAAATTACTCTAGTAGAGTTTAGTTTCTTCCAAAGTTTGTTCTGAATTTCATGTATCGACCTAACATTTCAGCCAAATGCAGCCATCAATTTACTAATGCAACTTCCGTTTTCCAGATTACAAACAATTTTGGCTACTTTCACCACTCTTCAGTCCGATTCGCATTGACCCTAAGATTTAATATTTCCATTGATTTCCCAATCTCTTTAAAGTTCTCTTCTTTTTCATATAATTTTGATCACTTGTTTACATCATTTATTCTTCTAAAACTTGTATCCTTCACGAAGTTGAGTTTGCTGTTGAACTTGATATTGTAATTGTTCTAAATTTTACAAAATATCTTATTTATAGTACTTTGAAATCGGCAGATAGCTTATTTACTAAATTATCTGATCATTTTTCACAACTGTACTAGTATTTTACATTATGTAGGGTTTATAATACTTATTACTTTTTATGTATTCTGAGTCTTTGAGAAAGGAATTATTGCATTTCTCAAAATAGTTTCTCTTTTTGTTTCATTTTCAAAAAATATTGATATTTATAGCAAAGAATGACGAGTCATAAATCTTAGTTCAATATTATTATTTTCAGCTGTTAATATACAGTTTCAGACACTTTAAAAATTCAAATCTTGCTTTATCTATTGGGTTACTTTGTATATATTGGCACCGATAATAAATTCACGTCATATATGTAAAAGATTACATTCCACCCTAGTGTCAATATAAAATTCTCTTGCCTTTGAACTGTTGACATTGTTTTAATTATGGGTGGCAGAGTGTGGATCTGTGACAGTATTAGTCTCCTCCAGCTGCAATATAATTATTTTCTAGAATCTAAAATATCGTGGTTTTTTGTTTATCTGAGGATAAAATTTTAACGGACTGTCTCAACTTTGGTCCGTTATACATTGGTAAGAGTGAATCTAATATTATCATTAGTTATATCCATATCATATTATCTTCTATTATACCATGCAAAATAAGTTGAAATATTATAATTCAATAACAATACTAGCATTCTGTGTAGTTACGTTTCTGCATGGCTACACTAAGGATTTCTGTGCGTCGGCATATTAACATATATAACACTGATGAGGAGGAGAATAATGATTTATCCTCTACGTAACCTAAATTATGTTAACAAAGAAATAGTCATGCAGGGTCTATAATTAGCTTATCAAATGGGCGGTACCAACTTCATGGAAGAGAGAATTTCCAACGCACATCTCAGAACTAATGCGCGATCCAAGCATAATCCAGCGTTCAACTTTGTCCGCGGGCACTTGCTCGCAATATCCTCCAGTAACTAACACAGTGGCCATTTTAAGGAACTTCAAGTGACCAGCCTTATCCTCGTTTGCTGATATTTGCATACCTTCATTTCTTTTCTTTCAGAACCAGATGCACATCAGCCTTGGCTGGTGGAACTAATAGTAACAAATGAAGACTTTCAAGCGTAACACGCATCCAGTAGGATGACTGAAAAAGAAATAAAATGCAACCTGCAAGGACTAGATCTCAGCTCCAAACCACCACCAACCCACAAACCCCCCATCCCCGGTTCCGTATCTGATACTTCTTTTCTTCCTTTACGTACATAGTAAATACAGATTCTGGACCACTTGCAAATTTTAAAACAGTAAGAACTTTTTGGCACAATGAACAAAATAAAAAAGTGACTACTGAAAAATTCAAAACTCCAGAAACGACCTTTACTATCTACTCTGTATTACCATCTTGTGTAGAGGTACCTAAACATTGCTGGACCACTTCCGTACGTCTGCGTGAAAACAGAAATACCCACCACTTCCACGACGATAGTGTTTTTCACAGCTATACAATAGTGTTATCCCAAAGCTAGATTATAATGACTTGTTGAGTTTCCTTTTAATGGTATATAAAAGATACAGCGTACATATTATACATATATTTATATCACATACAAATACACATACTTGCATTTCCAACGCACCTAAGATTGACTTCAAGCAACCCTGTACTGACAGGCTGAATGTACTCTGCACAGACCTGTCCACTACAAAATGTAATTCTTAGCCTTTAGCGAATAATCACAATCTCCTTTGCAAATTTATATGTTGCTTCTTTTAGTTTTTGAACTTCTATTTTTTCATATTGATTAAATAAAACAAGACACGCTTATGATTTAAACAAGAAAGATGGTTTTAATGAAAAAGGTTCAGCACTACAAACACATCATGGTTAACTATACTTGAACATTGAACGCTTTGGCTTTCACATACTGGCTAGCATATTGAAATGAGTTGGAAATATAAACCATCAGAGATGAGGAACCAGTCAGATGTAATTAAAACCTTTAAATGTATCATCTAAGTCACTACTATGATTTAATTAGCTTTGCAACTAACCATACAATTGGTTCTATCCTCCTTATCTAACTTTCCTCTTTCCGCTGCTTCGGTTTTTCAAGTACCTTCGTCTTTGTTGCACTCATCTTCAAGCCATTTTGATCAGCCTAATATTTCAGGTTTTCTGTTTTACTTTGCAACTCATAGTTCGTGGTTCCTAATAATGCTAAACCATCTGCTATGTCCACGTCATCCAGTACCATGTTGTCCGGGGAATCTCTATGAACATGGTATTGTACCAGAGTGCTTCATGTTATATTTTCAACCAAATCAGGGAATGTAGGTCACACTGGCCTACTTTTTAAAAACACTAATAAATGTTGTTTACAGATTAGACATATTGTGAAAGTTTTGTCTTACTTCTAGATCACTAGACTTGCTTTGTTAATTAAACTTGGTCAGGGTGTTGTTAACATCAATCCTAACCAATACAGGTTAAAATTAGTCAGTCACCTGGTTTTCCGTCTTCTTGTTTCCCTGTCAACCTTCGTATAAGTTTTTTTTCCCTAGTTAATCTCCAGATATTCGTTATGCCCGTCCACCAAGGAAGACTTGATGATAGTGATTTTAATTCGCTGTACGCAGATTACTCCCAGAGAAAATATCGACGTACAGGCTTCCTTGTTTGTCTCCTGGGCATCTCTTATTATACCTTAATCGCACGTTCAGTTTTATTTTATTCATATTTTTCATTTCATTGGATTAGTTCTTCCTTTTTATGTTAGCTCAGCAGTGCAATTTTACATCCAAGACGTATATTGCGTATGAAGCTGATATTTTGCATATCTCAACAGCGCCTTGTATTTATATACCACGACTATTATATTCACATACAGCGACTATTATATTCACATACCACAACTATTATATTCATATACCACAACTATTATATTCACATACAACGACTATTATATTCATATACCACGACTTCACATACCATATTATATTCATAAACCTGGACTATTGTATGTCATATACCACTACAATTACATTCATATACCACGACTATGATATTCACATACCACGACTATGAAATTCATACACCACGACTATGATCTTCATATAAAAAGATTATTATATTCATACACCACGACTATTATATTCACATACCACGACTATTATATTCACATGCCACCATTATTATATTCACATACCACGACTATAATATTCATATTCCACGACTTTCACATACCATATTATATTCATAAACCTGGAGTATTGTATTCCCATACCACTGCAATTACATTCATATACCACGACTATTATAATTATATATCACGATTATTATATTCACATACCACTACCATTACATTCATAAACCTGGACTATTGAATTCACATACTACTACAATTACATTCATATACCACAACTATTATATTTATATAACGGGACTATTATATTCACATACCACAACTATTATATTCATGCACCACGACTATTATATTCATAAACCTGCACTATTGTGGTCACATACCACTACAGTTACATTCATACACCACGACGATTATATCTACATACAACGAATATTATATTCATAAACCTGAACTATTGTATTCATGTACCACTATAATTTCATTCATATAGAACGACTGTTTTTTTGTATCTAATATATCATGAAAATTATTCCCACCCAACCCGTACCGACTTTTGTGACACGCAAATCTATTGCAAAGGGAAAAGAAGGTCTGGGACCTTGATGGACTTAATTTTTACTCAGAAAAAAAACCCAACTTAAAGTTTTAAACCAAAAAGTACACTTCTGTGTATAATTATGATATAACAAAGCTTCAAATCCGTATATATCAACATATATTTTTCACACACACACACACACACACACACACACACACACACACACACACATTTATTTATATAATACGAACCTTTGCTTTGTTGTGTACTTTATACAATCATTGGCACGTATTAACTCCACTAATTGCAATTGCGTATTTTTTTTCTGCGATTGTCAACATTCCTTAACTCTGTAGGCAGACATTTTTCAAACATTATTTTTAATAAAATGATAAAGACGTTCTCATGATAATATGCAGCGGGGCTTTCATTAAATTATTTTCACGAAACGTATTTAGTCAGTGGGTGGAATGTAGAGAGAATACTTGCTTGCTCCGAGTAAATTACAGATGTATTTCATCACTTGGGTGAAACAGCTACGAGATGAAATACATCCGTTGTTTAAAATTAGAAAACGCATTGTATCTTCACACGTATTGGCTAGCAGTATCGCACATTTCTCACTGTATCCCACGCGTGAATGTCAGCCATTTACCGTGTATGCATATCCTGCTGTGTTTTGTGTACATTCAAACAGAAAGTATAAGTAGTGTCATAATTCACCTTCTTTATTCAAGGTAAAACAGTACATACACAAAAAAATGAAAATAAAAATTGTTTGCTTGTGGTCTATTTGTGAGGCGGCCACATTTATCACCGCATCATAGAAGCTTCCTTGAACAACCCCAAAATTTCTTGGTCATATTTCTGTTGTTATCATTTGCTATTTATCTAAAACAAATCCAGTAATTCATAAAATAATGATGATATGTATCATATTTCCAGACTGTTGTAAAGCACTTGGTTTAAATGACACAGCGAATAATGTCATTCCACCTATGACCTATTTCGTATTCAAGAGTAGCTTCCTTTGTTTACCAATGAACAAATAAAAGATTGGGAGGGGAGTTGAAGATGCTTGACTTTTATATGTCATGGATATATATTAATTTAAATATTCAAAATCTCACACAGAGAAAGTTTGCCGCGTATCCGGCTCTCTATATGCCTTCCTGGAGCACCATGTCATCATCTTATTAAAATTTATCCGATATTGTTACGGTCTAAAAAGATCGTAATATTCAAATCATATGTTTGGGGATCTTTCTGAAAAGATATAAAATATTTAAAAATGAGAACCACTGAATCATATCTTGTAATTATACAAAATTTCAATCGAAAATTATTTATCTTCATTAGAAATATGGTTTCACATTTCACATCCTAGTTAGTTTGCAGATGTTATTGTTTATTTTTTCTTATTTTGGGGCAATATGGTCAGCGAATACTAAGATGTCTCCACCGCGCATATTAAATCAGGAAGCAGACTGCATTCTGACGTTGATATGTTGAAATCGGACTATTTCTTCTGAGATAGAGCTAAAACTGCTGATCGAGCCCATGAGAAGGTCAAAATTAATGAGGATGAGCGTATGCATCATATTGATGGCAGTGAAAAAAATTATCTCATCATATCACGTCATTGAAAATGCCTTCTATTGACATTGACTTATCAGAGTCTCTGAGCAATAATTTATGCCTTGCTAATTGTATTTCTGTCCAGATCATCATGGTTAATATGATTTATGCAGACGGTTCTAAATCCTTCTAATCCTGTACGTCGCCAATGATGATTTCTTCTGCCCTCAGATATCTTCTTCATCACGAAAGGGCACGCACAGTGACAAGAAAGCTGCCCATAATGGATCTCAAGAAACTGGCTTGATCTTTTAGTTTCGGCTGAAACTTCTTAGCAGATCTTCAAATTGGTTTTCTATTTCTATTCAGCTGACTACGAGAGAACTTTACGTTAGATCGCATGCAGAAGAGTGCCTGTAGTTGTTGATAGTCAAATTCGGAGGAGACTTTCTGAGCAGGAACTGAAGTATAAATTATTCATTATTTATCCAGTCAAAATATATGTTATTATGTGACCAGTTGTCATGTGATCGCGCGCTTTGAGAGTGTTATTTAATGATTACAAGTTGGACAGAATAATTCTTGGACATTTACAAAGATAGTGATAAATTGCAAGTTATCGAGTAAGGGAAGTTCTTTGATATATTCAAGGGTATTAGTAATTGCAAGTCATGCAGAATTGGAAATTCCTTGTCGTTTACAAGCGTGTTAATAATTGCAAATCGTACATAATATGGAATTTCTTGACATCTACAAGGGTAGTAATAAATTGCAAAAAATAGCGTATAGTAAATTCCTTGTCATTTACAAGGTTATTAATAATTGCAGGTTGTACATAGCAGACCATTACCATGAAATAAGCATATGGATAATCTGGATAATCTGGAATAATAAAGATCTTAGTAAGATAAATTGGGGACATGACCGCAAGGCACCCCAGTCCTGAGCTTTCTTTTCTGATGTAGAACCTTGGCAGACCAAATATGCGGCTTCTGTGTCAGTTGGATTCAGGACGCAAAACCTGCGATCCAAGTTTATGACCATAAGTTAGGTCTCTATGTATTGTCTACGAATTTGCTAAACCAAAAAGCTCGACTCAGTCCTGTATAGCCATATTCCAAGTGCTCACTGACCCCACTTTACCTTACTATTGTTAGAGGTCAATTTTTTGTTGTCTATATATCAATTTACATAAAAATGATTTGCCAGCCATTTGATTGCACGCGTGTTACATAACAATAGATCTGAGAACGGTTCTTTGGAAAATTTGTAAGCTCTCATAACGTCAAGCAGAAATCAGCGGAATGGTATCAAATGATGTCGACCACTATCGGTGAGTTGGCCACGGTCCTCGGGCGTCCGTCCGTTTGCTACTGCTGGAGACATAGCCAGAATAAAGCTTAGTGATTTGTCACGATGACGTTACCATGTCTGTGAGGAACGCTATTTGATTTAGTCATAAAAAGATATGTAGAGATTACCACAGGTAAAAGAAAAAGGTGATGACAATGATATTTGTAGTCAGATCATAGACGAATTCAGATACAACCCGGACGGTTACATTGGCGTTAACAACAAATGTCCTTTTGCCAGAGTCGTGAACAAATTTTCGGCGTATAATCTTCCTCACATATTATCTGATCTGGAAGTCTCCGCGTTTGCTTCTTATGCCATGTTGGTGGACACTGTTTTGCGCAAATGCTCGCTCGCACAACTTTCATACTAGAGATTTCCGCAAATATGTAAAAGATCCAGTCGCGTTTGGCATCATAGATTTCTTTGGTGTCTGTGACGATTTTGTCCACTTAGATGAATCTACCGGAAGAGAGCTTGTAGTATTTTGAAAGAAAGATCTGCACAGAAAATACGACTACATGGTCATTGACGATGCCAGCCACCCACGAAATATTTCTGAAGTAGTTGACGCTATTGCATGCCAGCAAATGCCCAAATAAAAGAAAAACAAGTGGAGATCTTGCCGTGAAAAGCATTCAAGATCACTTATAACTATCTTGTACTTAACCCGACTACGGCAATATCATTCAGAACACCATTCGCAAAATAAGAATACTTGTATCAGCAATTAAAGAAGGAACAACTATAAGGAAGAATTATGACGCAAAAAAATAATGATCGCATTCAAAAACTCTGAGAACGCTTTGGTTAAATTTCGGCCAGATACGGATTTAGACGACGTCATGTAAAACGCAAACGTGGTCACATTATTTAATGGCACTTACGGATTTGTCAAGTGTGCTCTCAAAACAAGGTATCAGGCAAACAGAGACAATCACTTTAGTGCTGACAGTTTTATGCCAATAAATAAATATAACGTACACAGAAACAATCATAGTCGCATCTTCGCTAGCCAAGGCTCCGGTATGATAGCTCTATCTACACATTGGCGGATCGAACAGTTATATTGTTGCCTTCTCCTAGCGACATCTATTGGATGGCATAAGTTGCCTCCCTTAGTATGTAATGCCAACTAACCAATCGCGTGTTTCATTGTACAGCAGTAAAAAATTGTGGAAGAAATTGGCATACAAAGGACCCTTTGTAAGTTTAACATCTAAAGTATGACTACATACTAGACGGAAACCATTACATGTCTGTTTGAGTGAAAGGTATTTTTGCAGGCACGGACCGGCAGTGGAAAATTGCTTATTTATCAGTCCATCAAGTTGTGTGCTCCCCTTGTTTCGATCATGTAGGAACAATGTTCAAATTTTAACAACTTAATTTTGATTGGATGCGGTTGCTTGCCGTCGCATCCAATGATATTCACAGACCCGAAGCACAGAAATATCTGCTCGATACGCCAAGGTGTAGATAAGGCCATCACATCGGCTAACGAAGATGGCAGTGAAACTCCCTGAGCCATCTTCCACCTGAACTCAACTTTCATGACCTCAGGCGAGAAATGATAGTCAACTTCGTATACGGATTCGTAAAAGACGCCCTTGATGTCACTTTCAAATTTATAACGGAAAAAATAATAAATAGCATTTTAACTGTTACACCAAGATAGCCTTTGAGTTAAAGCGAATTCTGATATGTCTAGAATAAGAATGCGACAGACTTGATGGCAGGGCTTGTTTTTTTTTACACCTCAGTCGGACTTTAAGTGACATCGTAGTTGTTGTTTTGATTTAACCTGGATCTGAAGACATATCAGAGTAATCGCCTCTGTCCGCTTGTTTGGAGGGTGGGGTTGTTTGTTTGTTTTGGGGTATTTTATGGGGGTTTTTTGTTTGTTTTTTCTTTTTTTTTTGCTTCTGATATATTTTTTCGTCCAAATTGCCTCGTATCTAGAAACCAGCATCTGACAAAGATCCGCTATGATGCCATCAGCATCTGACAAACATCCGCTATGATTTCAAAGATCCGCTATGATGTCAAAAGATCCGCAATGATGTCATCTATCATGCTCATTTCTTAAACGAGGTCATCAATGCAGTTATCTAAGTGGTAATCAGTATAACCTATTCTCAAACAAAGCAAAATGTTCTTTTTTTTGGGGGGGGGGGCGATTCATTGTTTGAACATGACGAAGAGAACCTGCAAGAATGTTGGCATTGTAGGTGTTGTATGCCCGGTACACCATGACATGATAATATGTTTCTGCTGTCTTCTTAACCAATGTTCAATTCACGATCTGATCTACTTGCAGCCGCTCCTCTTCATTCTTATCTATATTTTGTATTTTTGTAGAGCTCTGGAGCACTGTGAGAAATCAAATCGTCCATGTGATCTACGATGGCACGCTTGTCTACTTCAATAATTTAAAGCTGTTCTTTTGTATGCTCTGGTGTGTTATCAAAGTAGCCAGTTATTATTTTTGAGATTTCGTTTGTCTCAGTATCTAGCTTTTTAAGCGGTCTGCCAAAACCTTTTAGCAAATAGAGAACTATCATCATATTTTAGCGTTCTTGCATATTTAACTATGTTGTAGGCTTTGTCTGCGGCTCTGGTGAAATTGACTTCCTTTCGAAAGGATCAGAATGGTGGTTCTGGATGTTTTTCAGCAATGGGACTATCTTCTTTAGATTGAGGTTGTTGTCGCTGACATTGCGTCATATCAGCAACTATCTTATCAGGCAGTGTCATCACTTGCAAAATGGCATCTATGTCGTCAAAATTCAGGCAAGTCGCAATATAAAATTTCGGAGGGGGAAATCGTTTTATTTTGCATTGGTTGATTATCTTTGAAATTTTCATTCTGACATCGCGGTCCTTGCACTTGTAGTCAAATGTGTGTTCTTTATCTTGTTCAACTCCTGTAAAGGTTTTGCGAACACTTTGGGGTTGCGATAACGGTGTCAACAATACCTGACTTCAATTCGTTAATGATATCGTTGAAGTACCATTATGTTTCTCCAAGAGAGTATGCACATTTGTCGTTGCAAAATTTGTTGACCACTGCATCAGTTTCTAATTCTGACTCCATCTTGTGCCAGCAAATAAAAATAATTTTGTGCGAGCTTATCTGTGTCAGTGCTACAGAGATAAAAATAGCTACTTGACATTGTCAAAGTTTACTTTTCTGTAGCGATGTTTGGTAGATCGTGATACGTCACATCAAAACAGCAAGCTGTAATGATCCTCAGCAATTATGATAATCTCAGACATATATAAACATTTTCCACAATATCAAGAAACTTAAATGAATAGGTGGCGTCACAGAAAGGCAATAAAATCTGTAGAGAAGATATTTTGCTGTTTGCAATGTCTAACGTTGCCAATGCCGGAGCAAGTATAGTGTACTCGTATGAAACGCAGTCCAGTTTGTATTTTCACTGGACGCTTTTAAACTCCAGCTATTAATGAATTCTGTCCCAAGTAATCTGTTTCTAAGTTGAAAGCGCCGGATGGCCACTGACACAGGCGAAGTGATCTGAATCCAACAATTCGAAGAAACTCCAGCTGTAACCGGTTCGTTGCAAGGTGAAATAACGACAAGGTGACAAGCGAAAGCAAAATACGCTTTGTAGACTGACGAGTATTCAGATGAGACTGAGACTACAAATCCGTTGCGATTATCAGAACTGGACGATATTGATGGAATATGTCCAACTGTATTAATTTTTCGCTTGGTAACTACGTATTGTTTCGTTGTTGTGACTATGTTTTCCGTTGGCACTCCCATCTTTCTTATTTGTGCAAAGGTCATATTGACTCCAGCACCAGGGACCTCAAGCATTGTGGAATTCACGTTGTTGGTAATTCTAAAACATTCTGAATGGTGACTGATGTGTAAGCCGTATCAGATGATCTATAGACAAACATTTGTCCTGATTGGGAACTGAAAACGAAACATAGGAAATTTCTAAAGGATATAGCACCAATGATTCCAATATTTCGATCGACGGCTATAGTTGACGAATTGACAACGATATCGCTATTGGGTCAAACTTTACCGCTAACGTTTTCATCCACATTTTTTTATAGCTGCGGCATTGGTGTTTGTGGGCGGCGTAGCTAGATTTGTCTTTTTTCTTGAGTCTGTGCTGATCTTGCCAGCCATGGTACATCCTTCCAGCAGCAAAACGTTACTTGTTTTCATGACCATCAGGCTCACTTTATAAAACGATTCTATTCTATCTGCAGCAGAAAGTATTTTGCCATTTTTAAAACTAGTATGAGCGCTAACCACAAGAACTCCAGCTGCGGAATATTTTTCTGCGTAGTTTTTGTTGGCCGGTTGTTTTCCATTGGGGTTACTAGATTTTATTCGCAGCGATCCCGTCATTGTACCACCACTTAACGACAACAGAACTGGCGCTGAAAATTCAAATCTTACAGGACCATCAAACGTCTACAACCCTACATTTTCAGCTAATAAAAACGTTTGGCATTTGGAAAACCAAAGTGAGCGTCAGCCACAAGAAATTCGGCTATGTAATACTTGTCTGTGTATTCTTTGTTGAATGGATCTGTGCCGTTTGTTGGAGTGGCTAAATTTGTATTTTTATTCACGGACATATTTAGTGGTCCTAATAAGGACGTCGCCAGCCTTTAACACGCGCTTCTTGAGATCTACTTCGGAAATGTCCGCGGTTGCTGTTTATTCCACGTCGAGATAATTATGTTTGCCTTTCCACAAATTCGACTCAATATGATTTTCTTTTGCAAGCTTCAAGGCAGAAGAAATGTTAGAATCATCAAAGTCGCACGAGCATACGTCTTCGCGCTCGCCTTCTGATGTTACATGATACTAATATGGAGATATAGTTGATACTCCCTTGGAGATTTAAGCCGAACATCTCTGAAAGGATGAATGCCGGGATTTTCTTATTTCCCTGAAGAACTAGGGTCATTTTCGATGTACGATGAGAATAGCATATGTCTAATGAAATGGTGGAGCTCCAGCGTAATATTCGACAAACTATTTTTTCAAAATGTTTAAGATGACTTCAAAATCTTTCCCGTTACTAGTCTTTCTTCACTCTTATTTAATCTGAAAGTGACCTGATTGTATTTAAAGAAAGAATATTTGTATATTTATTTGGTACCATCAGCAATCGATATATTCACCTGGTACCATTAGCAATCAATATATTTGCTTGGCACCATTATCTTTCGGTATATTCACCTGGTACATTCATCTATCGATATATCTACTTGATACCATCATCTATCGATATATCTACTTGGATATATCTACTTGGTACCATCATCTATCGATATATCTACTTGATACCATCATCTATCGATATATCTACTTGGTACCATCATCTATCGATATATCTACTTTGGTACCATCATCAATCGACATATTTCGTGCCATCATCTCTTGTTATATTTACTAAGTACCATCATCTACTGATATATTTGCTTGGTACAATCACCAATCGATATATTTACTTGGTACCATCAGTTATCGACCATCAGTTATCGATTTGTTTTTGGTATCATCATCTACTGATTAATTTACCTTGCAGCATGAAGTCAAGTAGATGGTCTCAGTTCCTTTAGACATTTACGCCCCTGAATTCTAAGAAAGATTAGATGTAAACGTATTACTACTCTTCCTGCTCCATCGTGAACAAATAAGCTTAACGAAGGCGCATGTTTTATAATTACATAATTTGGTTATACTATAAGACAATCATTTCGGTAAAATGACTTGCACAGTTAGTCCATATAATTTCAATTAAGCAAAATTGAAATTCAGTTGTCCCCTGATGCTAATAATGAATTTCTTCAAATCAAACAAGATTTGGAAGGTACTACGATGCGCGTGTTACAGAAACTCATTTGGGTCTCTCGGTCAGTATTAGATTATTTTGGCCTGGAAAATGCATCATAGCATGTCGTCGGCACGTGTTCATGACACTAATAGTATGCCTTCAAAGGATCCTCTATAATTAGGTGCTCTACGATAGTATATAATTATCCTGATTTATTTTGAAAATTTATCTTTATTGTCTGATATTACTATCTTCATAAAATGAGCTCTCGATTAATTTTATTTTCAAACCAAACGTATTAATTACATAAGTGAAAATCAGAATATATAAACATGCTTCCATTCAAGAAAAAAAACGTTGTAAAATCATTTTAAAAGTTGGAAATTTCTGCTTCATATATCTTCTCTTTCAGAATCCCTTCCCGTATTTGACTAATAGGATGAAATATTATTCATGTCACTATATATTGTTACGAATATGTAATTTAATTACTTGTGTGTTAGTTTTAAATTCTTTTTTTCTTTATTTTATTTTTGTTTCATTACATTTTGTTATAATCATCATTTTCACGGGATTTGGCTATTTTCGAAAAATCACTTCTCTGTTTTGACCTGATTTGAACGTAAAAGGTATTACATTATCGGTATTTTTAGCTCACCTTGGTTGAGACGTTTTGTAAACACTAAGCGAAAGTGATTGGCTATTACCAAGGTCATGTTCGGCCCACGTGTTAACTGAATTGTAAACAGCCTTTCTTTTTTAATTCATTTCCAGCGTGGGAATCTGATTCTTAGATAGGGCTATTCTAGCCTACGTGATAATTGACATATTTTTTATTGCGCTGTTCGGACAAAAGTAGTGATCATGTGACCCATCACGAGTGTCAAAATGACGTTTTAGTTGGGTTTAATTCTCAATCTCAGTGTTTTCTGGTTCAGTCGTATTTTAAACCTTGAGGGCTCAAGAGGTTTTTATTTGTTGTTGCCAGCTTGTTCTGAAGTTCATCTATTTTTTGGAATTTAATAATTTATTCTCTAGAAAACTACACAAGTGCTCTTTTTTTATCAAATTTCTGGGACAAAGATATTCAGTGGAAATTTATTCTGGAATTCTAAACAGAACATTATAAATTGTGTTTCAACGAGGAACTTTTGCCATCAGTACAACGACCTCTTCTGACGTCATCGCCTTCCATATTGGAACTTCATAGAGATTCGAACCTGGATTCAGTGAGAACTGTTTAGTGATAGGACTTATATTTTTCAATTCTAGGATTAATTTTTGGACTATTTTCACAAACCGTAAGACCTATTTCATATTTTTATCTTGTTTTCTAGAGAAATAAATTATTTTGTTAAAATTTACAAAGCTTGTTGACTTCACTCTTTTCTTTTGTTACATTTCCATTATTATTATTATTATTATATATATATATATATATATATATATATATATATATATATATATATATATATATATATATATATATATATATATATATATATATGTGTGTGTGTGTGTGTGTGTGTGTGTGTGTGTGTGTGTGTGTGTGTGAATGTATGTTATCAATAAATGTTCAGGCAATTTCTTCATAATGCACATTTTTAAGAAATCTTTTCATTGCTGTGAAAAATATCACCTAAATATTTACATTTGTTCAGAACTTTCTCAAACATTACAAGTCACACACATCTATAATGATAATTTGACATGAGTACCCGAACATTTTCCCTGGTATCCCTGATCGCAAGACAATGATCGAAAACTTAAACCCGTTGTATTCAGAATCATCAAGATACTGCGTTTTGAATTACAGTGAAAGAATTTCCACGGACAATATCAATAATGAGAAAATAAAAACGTTGTAAGCGCAAAACAAAAGAAAAATACACAGGTGATGAGCAGCTTCAACCTTTCATTTTAATGTTGTCTTTCAATACTGGTATGAATATTTGCGTACAGTTTGCTGTGCAAATAGCCAGCATTAAGACAAGTATGGCAGAAGAAAGAAATAGCAGTAAAACACAATGAACGCACGTACCTTGTCTTGTCACAGCATTTTTATCGTATATAACCTTTCCCAGTCGGATTGCGCCAGGGTTCTCGATCGCGGGGTTTTGTACTAGTTTGAATACAGTGAATAGATCACGATGAGAGGTGCAGAAAAGTACGCATTCGTATTTCATTGCCTTTTTAACAGTTTCACAAATAAAAAGCTCACTTCCGTACATTTGATGGACGAGCTAATGTGCTTTAAAGAGCATCAGTTAATGTACTGATTGTTATTATTCCATTTGAAACGAACAAAAGCCCATAAATCAACAAGATAATTGGAGATGTCGGGGCTTCAAGAGAATACCGTAAATTACTCGTTGATTTTCTTAGTGAAATTGAATTGTTTGCTGTTTCCATACGCGTATCACGTATAATATTTTGCTTTTAAATCGTGATTTGATTTGATTAAAGTGATAATTAATACGGATTTATATAAAGAAGGAGAGAAATAAGTCTACAAGAAACATAAAGCAGAACACTTATAAATGAAAATGTGTCTCTAAATTATAGGCCTACTCGTTTAAGAATTACTTCGAATGAACATCTGTGACTTTCCTAACAGCTTACTGACATCTCTTTTTCGTTATTATAATCCAACAATTTGTCATCTGCCTTTTAGAAAAAACGTTTGGATTAATGAAACATTACTTGCTATATGTTTAACCGCCCTTTGCTACTTAAAATTGACTATTCCTTTCTGCATATTTACAGTGAAGAGTCGTTTGAGTCGAATATGTTTCGTATGTATAATCTGACATCTGTTACGGAATGATGCGCGCCAAGTTCAGTTTTCGTATTATATTTTCATGTCTATACATTTTGTGAATTTTGTTTGACCGAATTCCTTTACGCGAATAGATTTTCCCACCTTGTTGTCTTGGTTCTGGTACGATTCCTAATTTCTTACCGACCTGATATATGAGTGGTTTGTTGTAACTCCAAAGACTTTAGCATCAATATCAATGTTCTCTGCGAGCAAACCCGACTTCCGGAAACGTATAGTTAAATTTAGTAAAAGTGATCATTTCCTATTTGGACTTCTTAAGTTAACAATGAGCGACCAAACTTCTTTATGTCATGGATAGTTAAACTGTAACCGGATATATGGACAAAGGCTTGGTTGAAGTGTGCAACAACTTGACAAGATAATTAAGACTCTCTTAGCTTAGCTCGGTGATTCCGCCTCAAACATTATACATTTTCCAGGCGAGTCAATGACAATTTCCGATAACTTCCGATTCAAGCAGGGAAAACACCTGATAATTGTATAGTAACAATACAGGCGGCACGCGACAAAAGATATAGTAGGGATTTGAAACTGCAAAAGGACTGAAATTATTAAACTAATTTGTGTTCCTCCCATATTGTTAAAGCTGCTCGAATCACACATCTATACCTTTCTTCCATGTCATAAATCACATGTCTGTACCTATTTTTTTATTCCATTTTATCAACATAAATTTTTTAGGCAAAATTCCATCAAGTTTTGGAAAATTTCACTCCTGTCAGACGGGTTAAACAGACATTACTAATGCTTGGTATTAGGAAATAGATACAAAGGAATTTCTTTGGTAAAATACTGTTAGTTTTTAAAAGCATTTAACCTGCTTAATTGTATTATGCTGCTAGAGATATTAGGAATTTTTGGATGTTCAAATCTTACACCGCTCATATTTAAACAGCAGATCTCAAACCATTTGTTTGAATGGTGTTTTATATCATCTATCCCATGTTACTGCTCCTCAAGGGTCAAGTTTAGGACCACCTTTCTGTTTACTGTTCATCAATGGCTTCCCCATGGTATCCGACCATCCTGATATGTCTGTGTATACGGATGGCAGAGCTTCTTAAGCAGCAAGTGTCAATATTGATGAAATAGAAGGAAGGCTAAATTCTGAAATTTCATACTTTTCAACTTTGTGTACTGCTCAAAAGAAAATAAAAAATGCAAAGGGACCTTTCTATATACTGAAGAGATGACAGGCTTGAATGTATCACTCATTAAAAACTTGTAGAGTGTAGACAAATCGCCTCTGTGTGCAGCGCAATTTCCTTCAAATAATTTAACTGGAAAATAATTAGGCACTGTTAACACCAAAATCAAAAATTGCTTGTTTTAATTGTTTCATGTCAGCTTAGTTTGATCACTGTTCCAAGATTTGGGGACACTGTTCATTATCGTTTGAAGCGCATTAAACGCATGTAAAAATATGTCTAGTTATCTTTTCGATGAAAAATATTCAATGCCCAGTGAAACTTTATTTTAAAAAACTCAAATGGTTACCTTGAAAATAGCGAGGAAAATCCAATGAATTAGTCATTGTGTACAGAGATCAGAAGATCCTGCCGCAAAATTATCTGAGATCAAAACAACCTGGTACTGGATTATCTGAATACGTTTACTCCAGTCTCTTAAGTCCGTAGCCGAATCACGTGCTCTTCTATTAAAAATCAACGAATTATCCCAAAACACAAGATTGAAATGTTTGGAAGAGTTTTAAATAAAATGTTGTTTTAACGTAGAATATATTACCTAATGATGTAAAATCTTGTACTACCCTTGCTGTTATTAAACACACTGTAAGACATTCAGTGTAGTCCAAAATTGAATTGAAAAGTTTTTTTTTATTTTTTATTAACCACTGTATTTTATTGCTTAATGTCTAGTCATACTTGTGTCAGGTGGTTCCGATATTTTATTGTACATAATCTAAATCCTCCATAATTTAATGCATACTTGTCGCATGTGGTTCATATATTTTATTGTACATAATCTGAATCATCTATAATTTAATGCATACGTGTGTCATGTGGTTCATATATATTATTGTACATAATCTGAATCCTCTATAATTTAATGCATACTTGTGCCATGTGGTTCCGATATTTGATTGTACATAACCTGAATACTCTATAATTTAATGCATACTTGTCGCATGTGGTTCATATATTTTATTGTGTGTAATGTGAATACTGTACAATTTAATGCATATCGACCGTTGGTGAGATTAGCCTTGGGTTAAGCAGTCAAGCGAGAATAGATCATGTATAATTCATGACTGATAGACCATTCGTACTTTACTATTTAGATTGCTTACTTGCTCCCTGATGTATGTGTTCCGTCTAAGTTGTTGACAAGGGATCACCACATTCCCATTCGCCTCGCTCCGATGAAACGCTTTCTTGCAGTGTCAGTTCAATGGTTCTTCATGATCGAGACAACTTTTGATCTCTCATTTACCTTTCTCATTAGTATCACTTTCATAGCTTTCTTAAAATACCCGATGTCAACTACCTTCAATATGGGTTCAATCCCTTGCTATGCTCTCTTCTAGACTTCCAAATTGCTTATCCTTGCATCACACCCAGTTTATCTATACCATTTTGTGTGTTGTTTTTGTATGACATATTGAAACCCTCTATTCACAAAGAGATTCTGTTCAATGTCTTCTTTCATCCTATATGTTCTGCGATACACGTGTATCACAAAAGTTACCAAGTACCAGGTGATGTTTTGCATTGCCCAATATTCTGCAGCTGATTGAATTTTATTGCTGCTTTTTCAGTTCGAATTCTATAAACATCCCCGATCTCATATCCCTGCACAAAGAACTCCAAAGATTGCAAACTTGTTACTTCCACCCTTTCCATGCATTGTAACAATATTTGCTTTGGGACTTCGATGTTAATTCTCTTTAAATTTTTTCAAAATTAGTCTTACCCTTTCACCTTTGAATTGGATACTACGCACAAGAAAAACATTCAACAAAAATGTTGACAAGTTTATACTATATGCACTAAAATGCGTTCATAGATTTATACTTATCCACCTCGGCGTGTCCTTGGAAAAGATACTCGGCTCCCATTTCATCGGCATAATCTCGCCGATGGTGTGCTTAAATTGCCGTTCCAAATCAAATACAAGAAACAAATCTCTTGGGAACCTTCACCCTTCTTTTTAGCACTCCCAAATTACATTATAGGAGACATAAGGATTATTTTTGTTTCTACATGTGAACTCGCTTGATCGAGCATATGGATAAAATTTATCTTTTAAAAACCCTAAAACATTTTACTGAAACTGCGTGCAACTGATCTACGCACTAATTAAGGTATGGAGAGGGTCTTTTAATCACATTTCGTATAATTTAGCAGTAGTATCATAGTACAGAATTTGTGTGCATGTAGGTTAGGTTTGTCTCACCCATTTTATCAATAACATATTGTATTGTTCACAATGTATTTATGACGACATAAATCATCAACAGGCATGGGTAAATATATAACTAGTTTGTGAAGAGATGTCCAATGCACATAAAGTTCATCAACGGATATGATAAATGTATAGTTCGTCAACAGATATTGTTAATGTACAGTTCATCAACAAAAATGGTCAGTATATAGATTGTTAGTTATATCACGTGAACAACTTGTAGTGGACAAAACGAAATATGCTGCTCATCAATAAATCTGACACTACTATTCCATCACATGTGCAGGACTACTTCGCTTAATCCAAAGCCATTACTAACGATGAATATCTAAGGAACGATCAAGTACTTCACGACACCCGGCCTCCAGAACCTCGCTACTGCGCAGACCCATTGGTTCAGAACCCTTTGCCCCTCACGCGGATTCGACCAGTATCATCCGTCACCGTCACCGAAGTTTAAATTATCTACATTGTCCTGGCTAAACAAACCCCCACCAAGTTCAACGTCCCCACGGAATATCCAAAATACAACTGGGCTGTGTAAGACAGGAGTCACACCTCAACCTGTGTTTAAGTATGAACACAGTGATGTACAGTGCGTGCATTTGAACTGGATTTGTTACACATTAGACTCTTTTTCATAACAGACTGTACGAGATTATGAATATGATAACATTTGTACAGGAATCTGATAAGAACAGTCTCAATGGATTATGAAAAGCTCGAACGCTTCTGGTTGTATGCTGTGTACAATCCATAAATGAGTTCATCTTGTCTGTTCAGCTATAACTATGTTTAACATGAAGTAAACTATTCTATCCAATAGCATTTCGTCATGCAGCATATGTCTGGCTTTCTAGAAATTTATAATAAATTCCTAAACATTCAACGGATTAAACACGTTTATCTCATACAGAAAATACCATGCGCGAGGCCTGGAACATGATAATGGTGTCAGCGTTCGACCACTTCACTCACGAGACATACATGTAACGTCTTCATGGGCCGATAGGGTCAGGGATTGGGCAGTGGACTATGAGAGGGACGAAGATTCATAGGACGTCTGCCTAGGTTTATCTAAATCTAGTACAAAAATCTTTGATGCACCAAGCACATTAAACATTGATATTCTATTATGGAACGTTGAAGGTCTTTCGATATATAAGCAATCATGCAGTTTTCTTCAGAATTGTTCTAAATTCAACATTATATGAAACATGTTATATTACGGGTAGAAACTGATAACTAATTGTACAAAATGTGTTTGTATATTTGGAACAGACGCTTTAAATTGCAGGTTGCATGATAAATTTGATGGCAATTTTACATGCATAGCTAACGAAGGTGTGAGCATTGTTAACTACATGGTTACTTCCTCAGGATTTTACCAGTTTATAAAGTACTTCCCTGTTGAAGAAAGAGAGGAATCCGTACCATACAAACTATTATTATATACAGGGTACAACTTAAGGGAATGTTTTTGTCAAAGTGAGAGGCTTCAACTGTGCATTTAGACTAATGTACTTTGTTTAACCAAAAATTTGGTTGAGTCGGCAAGTGTTTTTGAATATGTTTCTAAGATTCTGGATTTATTAAAGTTCGGCAGAGTCTCTTTTATAGAAAGATCATCTCAACCTGTTTGGTGGGATACTGGGTGTGAAAATAGCGAAGATAACAAAAATAATTTGTTACGCAGTTTTGGAGTAATTAACTCTCCGTGGATATCGCAAGATGTTGGAAATGTTAGTGATTGGGCAATAACATCCTCTCAAAGAGTGAACGATTGTACTATTCAAAATTGGCATGATAAGATCGTACAGTCGTCAAAATGTAGGTATTATCAAAATTATGAAACATTATTAAATGTTGAGAAGTCTCTTCCATAGGATTAATTATTTATACTCATAAAGCTCCTTCTAAATGCAGATGTTCATGTCATAAGCTTTTTAATAGAGATTGGTTGACATGATGGTGTTACTACTTCATGACATTTGTGTAATTTTCTTATCACAGTAAGTTGTGCTCATAGAAGATGACTACCCTGCATTATTCACTTGTAAAGATTATCATGATCCAAAAGAAAAGTATTTAGGCAAACTTTGGTGTAATAATTCATCTCTAGAAACATTTTATGTCTTTATGTCAACACAAATTTCTTTTGTTACTCACAGTGCTCCATTATTTAGATACCATTTGTTGTGTCGACAAGAAAATACATACAATATTTAAGATAAACACAATAGGTATATGTGCGCTTCAGGTGATACATATATATTGTCTTTGTATATATTATTATTATTATTATTATTATTATTATTATTATTGTCGGATGGTGGTCTAGATTTCCAATTAAAATTTTTAATCTTCACACTTTAATCTAGACAGTAACAAAAACAAATAATGTTTTATACTTTAGATTTCTTTAATTAAATGTATAGATCCCTTACAATACTCATATGCAACGTAACAATATATAGAACAATGCGCTACGTGTACTTGGACTTGGTCAAACCCACGGCCGGAGAACACGAGCAAGAGGAACCCAATGCCGGTACTTTTCACGTGCCGCAATATTTAAACAAAACCGGTTTATACTCTAATCAATATACACTTATGTTCATATACAATTTAAAAAGGGGTTTTCGTGTATACAATTCCTTGGCACTAGCCCTAAATTCATTTTATCTGTAGCTAGACAATTCGTGTTTTTGCATTTTTACAATTTGCTTGGTGGGGTATAATTGCTTTGAACTCGACAACTCTCAAACTGAAGCACTTCCCATACGTTTAAAAAACGGCTTAATATCTATTTCCATCCAATGGGAAGTTGAGTTTTTTCAAATCCAAGGTTAGTGGATTTGTTATTTATTAATACTATGACGGTATTTGTGCCAAGAAGATGCATGTTCCAAATTGTTTTGTTTACTTTTGATTGCGTATCATTGCGAACCAAGACTGGAATCCTCTTCAATTGGTGATACCATAGCGGACTGATGACTCTTGCCTAGCAATGATGATTTCATAATAAATAAATAAATAAATAAATACAGTTAGGTTTAATTAGCACTAATTTAGAAAGTGTGTGATAGTGTTATCTTAAGTTTTCGATTTTAATAAAACTAACGTCCTATTCTTACATGATCCTGATGTTTCCGGCAGATTTGACTTTGTGCCAGCTAGTCTCCACATCGATATTTGTCATGTTGTTTGGATACACTCTTGTTGGTTTTTTGTGTTTATTTTGTTCATGTTTAAAGGCTCCATTTTAGAGGTATCGGTTATTTTAAAGACCATGTCGATATAAAGAATATATACAGTTTGCTGTGTGCAAACGTTTCTCACAGCACTCTGAAATACATTGATTCCTTTAGATCAAATTATCCCTCGTGTTTCGACAAGCCGTATTTTATTCCAAAATTATTCATATCATACAATAAACTCACATAAAATATTACTTCAAACATATTTGTCTCTCACCCCCAAGTTTCTTGCAACCAGTCTAAGCCCTCTTCCTAACCAATACAGTGTTAATCCTGAAAATAACCACAATCACATCATGATTACAGTGGCTGGCTCTCATTATTTGTAAATCTATTCAGTGATGAACATACTTCATCTAAAGTTGAAGAAAATATAATATTCATTTGTTAATGATTTTGTCTGTTATTCTTTATGCTGTCAACAGGACATAATGTAATCGTCTGCAACAATCTGGATTAAGGTTTCTTTTCATATCTAACAGGATGATTATAGTAATTGCCTGCATTAAATAAAATCCTGTCAAAAATCGCCCTCGAAACGTGTTACCAATGCCGCTTAAAATAGAATCATACAAAAACACTCCAACGTGCAGGAAGGTGTCCTCTTGCTTCAAATGAAATGCATTGTAAGGACCATTTATGTCGTTATATCCATTGCCGCAAACCAAGACTGTTTATATTCTTGTATCCATGGCTGCAAAACAAAAATCTGGGCAATATTATGATATTATTAATATATCAGAGTCAGTATGGGTTAAGCATCTTACGAATTTTACAGTAGAAACACAAACATATAACAATTGTTCTAGTAAATTTAATCCGTTGAAATTGTATGTCGACAATTTTACAACTACGAAAGAAATACTCTATTTGATCATATTGTTTATTAATATTCAGCTTGTCAATTGAACTTTCTTGACACCTTGTTGGTTTTATTATGTTCATACGAGACAACTTACTTCTTATACCATTCAAGTAATATAATGCTGCCTGAAACTTCCTTTGATAACAAACACACTTCGCTATCAAATATTTCATTCATTTAGCCACGAAACTATTCACAAATTTAAGATTGTAATCTGATATATAGTCACATGTCTAGAGCGAATGTATACGTTTGGGAATGGCGGACATTACCGGAAGTGATTATTTAGCTGACAGAACTAATGAATCTAACAGCCTTGGATCGTTTGCATATGGGACAAATAATACCTTCTCCAAATGTGGTACTACCTGAATTGTCCCTGAAGATTGCCAGCCCATTACGATCTCATTGCGATAAAAACGATAGAAAATTGCATGCAATAGAGACTTCAGATCTGAATTAGATGCCTTCCTTGCATTCGACATTGCTTCGCGCTGATTGTTCCCATTAAAGACGTATTATTGCAAAATAAATATCTTCTTATTTCTAAGATTTGAATAGAATTTAAAATGATTATATCTGCATTGTTAAACTTAAATTCACTTTCATCGAGTAGTGCCAGTTTTTGTTGATTCCATGGTTGCTAGAAACCACGAATTTTAAAGACGCAAAGAATAACAATCCTTCTGTGAAAACAGCAGAACTGTCTTTACCAATCCACAAACTTAACACAGGACAGCCTTTCCTAATCCATAAATAAAACTACCGCAGCAGTACTGCCTTCACCAATCTCCGAATTTAAATACCACAACAAGACTACCCTCTCCATTCCAGGAATTTAAGTCCCAAAGCAGGGCGGCCTTTCCCAATCCACGAATGTAAGTACTTATGAAAATGTATTTTTCCCAAACCAATATACTTTCGGGAAAAAAAGGAATTCAGCGTATGCTTCCGACAAAATCTTGTTGGATGCAAGAAATGAATCATGTGATCAGAGGGCAGCATAAATATTACTGTCTGCAAAAATCGTTCTCAATATATTCACTCCCGTTTTGATAAGTCATTTATATTAATCTTACCGATTCATGATATAACAGCTTAAAGATTACATCTTATGACACAGTCGATGCAGTTTCATAAGTTTGATATCACAATTTGTTACATATCAATTTATGCGATTCTGATTGCTCCAAATAAGCCCATGAAATTATTATGCAGCATTCTCTTTACTGATTGGCTGGGACGGTGGGGAAAACCCAGCCTTCTGGAATTTTTTGTTTTGAATGAACATTGTGCCGGCCATTTTTCGACACGAGTCACGACAGTGAATTGGGGAAAAAATGGTATCGTAGGTCTGAATATGGCCAATGTACGCCCACAGGGGATTGTTACGTCATGTATAACATATCATCATATGAAAAACGGCGTAAAACACACCAAGACAATAACAATAAGTAAATCTAAAGTAAAACTAAGGGTATTGCTATAACCTGGAATCTACCCTATATGCAAGCTTGGTTTAAATGTTTACTTATAGAAGTAAATAAACTCGCCTCTGTTCACAGACCAATGTGGACATAAACTGACAGAACTTTATTCATCAATAGCATATTTATGGGGTAAATAAGTGATGGAATTCCGACTCAAAATGAAATTTGTTAATATCATGTGTAGTGACTACTGTTCCAAATCAAATACTGCAAATATCCAGTCACAAATACATTACAGTATATTTCTGCATCCTCCTTTCACATGAATATCTCAACCTTATAACGTTAAGCTATGAAAGTGACCTTTAGGGTAAACATGGAAAGTCTACTGTACTCTAAACGGCACTGTATCAAAATATATGACATCACATGTATCGGACATTCTGTGTTGAAAAATGATTTTGTTTATGTATATTGTTCTGTTTATTTGGAAGGACGCTTGTTCTTTGATTTATAGTTTGTAAAAAAGTATAATCTACGTTTAAACGTTAACACTAGTTGAACTTTTCTTGGGACTAATTTTTACGCACAACAAATGACAGGTGCAACGTCTGTCGAATGAACGAAATTATTCGTTCTTCTTCCTATCTAAATAATTTCCACCAAAAATAATAAGCTAAGTGATAAAATGAATCTCAAATGGGTAATGATTTAATATTAAATTTATGAAACTCGTTGAAGAATATCCAGCTTCTGCTCGCCAGTGCTCTCAAAAACTGTACATAATTCAACTCTTTTTATAAATTCAATAATAAATCATTACCTATTTGGGATCCTCTATTTCTGTTTATCTGTCACTTTTGTCAAATTCTTTTGAAAGTGAGGCACATTTTAAATTGTGATAGCAATGGTGTTGTATAATAAGTAAGGGGATATAAGCAACTGTGAGGGGTATAATGTTTTTAAGAATTTTACTCAGCATGTAGCTCTAATAATTACTTCTTCTAAAGGTCGGTATGGATCACATGCTTAAAGAGCAGATATTGCCTACAAAGTTCTGTCAAATTTCATCAAGTTGGAATTTCCATCAGATATGAGATCAACTGTTGCAAAACGATAACAAACTAAAAACTACATTCTTTTTCTCTTTTCCAAATCCCCAGAACTAGTTCACAAAAATATAAAACTTGTGATGACCTAACCGTCTTCGAATACTGTTGGAGAATGATTCAGACCAACACGTATGCCTGCATCAAAGAATCGAAAAACTCGTTCATACTGCGATTCGGGCAAGATTTCATCTTCATGCCGGAAAAGATAAGATAGCCACACACACACACACACACACACACACACACATTCAGTCCACAATATAACCAGATTTATATAAAATAAAACATATTCCGCATAATCAGAATAAGGAAGACATATTTCGTACAGATCGCTTGAGAGAGATTTTTTCTTTTCCTTCCCTTTGGTCAAAACGGAACAGTTAATGTGTGTAATAAACAAGCAAAACAGATTATTTAGTGAAAACATGTTTATGAAAAGCTTCGACAGTAACGGAATTTAATCTAATTCATCGCACATACATATAGTTAAACGGACCTAACATGGTCAAGCAAGATGAAGAAGGCTAGAAAGCCTTGCGGTTGATACCGTAGCGTACTAATGGGGAGGAGGTGGACGGGATGATTTCCCCGGGCGCCAGATGTCTTGCGGCGCCAAAACAGCTGATAAAAATTAAATTGCAGGAAAATCGTTGGCGGAGACACCGTCGTCACTCCGGGCTTCATTTATCCTTAGTACGCCACTGGGTGGATCACTACGTTTCAAAATTAATAAAATCTGGTTTACATGAATGTACCTTAGACAAAAGAAACCATTATTTAATTCACTGCAGTTTTGTTTCTGGAAAATAACCCTTCTTCCGTGAAAAAGGAAAGGAACAAAGAAATCCTTATCTAAACCTTTACAACTTTTATTTAGAAAAGCTATTTTACATTCGTTTTTTTAATGTAACTGTTCAATTCAATAAAGAAGAACTCTACGCATCTAAAACACGACAACAGTTTCCCAAATTCTTTCCGATACCAAATAAAGCTTTAGAAGGGTACGAAGCCTGGTACACCACTGCTTGATGCTGTTAATAAAATCGATTTAACATTTTGCTCATTTTAGATAAACATCTTCCTAACCAGGGAGTAAAATGCAACGAGCTTTTGCCTCTGTGTGATACAATATATTTCGTTTTAGACGAAAGATGACATCAAAAATGTAACTTTGTAATGTATCAAAGTCAATTCAGGTTAAGCATCATTCAAGTTTAATTAAATACTTCTTTTATCCTCTCCGTTTCTCTACTCACTGGGAAATCATCAACGTGATTAAATATTGATTAGTTACTATAAAATAGTAGAATTTTTTATGCCTTCTTCCATACAAACCGAATCTATCAACTCCACAGGTGTTGCATGCAAACCGGATATATTCGTTAAATAGATTGGTTCGTTATCAACTCACTCAATATCCTGCCAAAGTTAATTGTTTCTTCGGGAACCATTCTAAGAACTAAAGTTTTACGAATTCCATAAATTGATAAGCTATGTTGTGAGAACCCACATGAGCGCACAAAATGTTGGATAGATGATTAATACTTTTAATTTTTTTTCTCAGAATAAATTAGAGAACTAAGCGTGATATGTTATAAAAAGAACGCGGACGACCATAATTTGCTAGCCTGGAATTGTCAAAATTGTAAGTATTACTCCAGCTAATTTATAATATTTTGTTAGGAATTGTATTACTGATCTTGGATGAAAATATGCATGAAAACAATAAACGTGTATGATGACAGCGCTCATTTATTTTAATTTACACGCAATGAAAAGCACTGAAATAGTGCATTTACTATACACATTATATAGAGTACATACCGATGATTTGTGTGTTCTGCAACTAATGTATGATTTCAAGTTACCATGATTTATGTTTAGTCTAATCTCGCTTGAATCTATGAGTGCGTGTTTGAAAGTTCTATCAAAAAGCATATGCATTCTTTTCTCTACAAAATAAGATCGAAAGAACAGAATGAACATGCTGTTGCTCTGATTTGCTTGACTTTTCATGATTACTTTATGTCCCTTGTTGCCAAACATATTAGCTCTTTCCTTCTCGTTTAATTACTAAATATATTATACATAGACAAGATCTAAAAACTAAAAAAAAATAAAATGGGTGTGTCTGCTTTTATCTTTGTATTTCTTGAATGAGGCAAACCCTACACTGACACGAAGGAGTAGACAATGACGGTAACGGATGTGCCCCTTTAACATTATGAATAATTCTGGCATATACGTTTTCCTTTGCTTGGGGATATAACTTTGCAAACGCAGGTGACAATCAGACATTTTACATGGAGAAAAAAATTAAAAAGAAATATTTTGGAGTTTCAATTCGTAAAAATATCCTCTTTTGAGAAATGACCATGACATCGTCTTTATTCTAATAATTTATTTTCAAATTGTACTGCTACCTTTCACATAAAAGAGTGGTCGCGAATGTTCGCTTGAGGCTTCCTGTTTTATCTTGGGTACTTATTTGTAAATTCAGGTCAGACCATTTAATTATTCTGCAATTAAACGACTGTGAAATGTTTTGCATAATTCTGGGGTCGCAACTTGGGATTTTGCGTTTGTTTTATATCTAGGTTCTGTTAGTGCATATTGATCGTAAGACAAAGTCTGGGTTTTTTATGTTTCTTGTTTGTGAGACAAGGCTGTGTTATGTTTTTATATCTTGTTCGCAAAACAATGACTGAGTTGTGTTTATACGTCTTGTTCGTAAGACAAAGGGTGGGTTGTGGATGTTTATACAACTTGTTCGTAAGACAAAGACAGGGTTATGTTATACATCTTGTTTGTAAGACAAAGGCTGAGTTGTGTATGTTTATACGCCTTGTTTGTATGACAAAGACAGGGTTATGTTATACATCTTGTTTGTAAGACAAAGACAGGGTTATGTTTATACACCTTGTTTGTAAGACAAAAACAGGGTTATGTTATACATCTTGTTTGTAAGACAAAGGGTGGGTTGTGGATGTTTATACACCTTGTTCGTAAGACAAAGACAGGGTTATGTTTATACACCTTGTTTGTAAGACAAAGACAGTGTTATGTTATACATCTTGTTTGTATGACAAAGACAGGGTTATGTTATACATCTTGTTTATAAGACAAAGACAGGGTTATGTTATACATCTTGTTTGTAAGACAAAGACAGTGTTATGTTATACATCTTGTTTGTATGACAAAGACAGGGTTATGTTATACATCTTGTTTGTATGACAAAGACAGGGTTATGTTATACATCTTGTTTGTATGACAAAGACAGTGTTATGTTATACATCTTGTTCGTAAGACAAAGACAGGGTTATGTTTATACACCTTGTTTGCAAGACAAAGGCAGGGTTATGTTATACATCTTGTTTGTAAGACAAAGGCTGAGTTGTGTATGTTTATACACCTTGTTCGTAAGACAAAGACAGGGTTATGTTTATACACCTTGTTTGCAAGACAAAGGCAGGGTTATGTTATACATCTTGTTTGTAAGACAAAGGCTGAGTTGTGTATGTTTATACACCTTGTTCGTACGACAAAGACAGGGTTATGTATGTTTAAACATCTTTTTTGTAAGACAAAGGCTGGATTGCGTTTATATATCTTGTTCGCAAAACAATGACTGAGTTGTGTTTATACGTCTTGTTCGTAAGACAAAGGGTGGGTTGTGGATGTTTATACAACTTGTTCGTAAGACAAAGACAGGGTTATGTTATACATCTTGTTTGTAAGACAAAGGCTGAGTTGTGTATGTTTATACGCCTTGTTTGTAAGACAAAGACAGGGTTATGTTATACATCTTGTTTGTATGACAAAGACAGGGTTATGTTATACGTCTTGTTTGTAAGACAAAGACAGGGTTATGTTTATACACCTTGTTTGTAAGACAAAAACAGGGTTATGTTATACATCTTGTTCGTAAGAAAAAGGCTGGGTTGTGGATGTTTATACACCTTGTTCGTAAGACAAAGACAGGGTTATGTTTATACACCTTGTTTGTAAGACAAAGACAGTGTTATGTTATACATCTTGTTTGTATGACAAAGACAGGGTTATGTTATACATCTTGTTTATAAGACAAAGACAGGGTTATGTTATACATCTTGTTTGTAAAACAAAGACAGTGTTATGTTATACATCTTGTTTGTATGACAAAGACAGGGTTATGTTATACATCTTGTTTGTATGACAAAGACAGGGTTATGTTATACATCTTGTTTGTATGACAAAGACAGGGTTATGTTATACATCTTGTTTGTAAGACAAAGACAGTGTTATGTTATACATTTTGTTCGTAAGACAAAGACAGGGTTATGTTTATACACCTTGTTTGCAAGACAAAGACAGGGTTATGTTATACATCTTGTTTGTAAGACAAAGGCTGAGTTGTGTATGTTTATACACCTTGTTCGTAAGACAAAGACAGGGTTATGTTTATACACCTTGTTTGCAAGACAAAGGCAGGGTTATGTTATACATCTTGTTTTTAAGACAAAGGCTGAGTTGTGTATGTTTATACACCTTGTTCGTACGACAAAGACAGGGTTATGTATGTTTAAACATCTTTTTTGTAAGACAAAGGCTGGATTGCGTTTATACATCTTGTTTGTAATACAAAGACTGGGTTCTGTTTATGCATCTTGCTCATTGAGAAAGGATGGCTTGTATCTATGCATATTGTTTTTTATGCAAACCATTGTAATGCACGGACGGATATATACAGACGTATATACTCTATTTAGTCTGTCTAGTCACATCACTGGGAACAACGTTTTAGTTTCCGAATTAAAATCGCGTCCGTTGTCATTCAGAATTTATTATATTGAACACAGAGTAAGATCTGAACCGCGAGTAGTAGTTTATATAGTACCATCAAATCATTTCATTCATTTTATTATTATTATTATTATTATTATTATTATTATTATTATTATGCTTTGTTGGGGGAGCGATGAGGAAAGGGGAGAAATCGGAAGCACGGTTTCGACAATGTCACAAAAATACATAAGATGCGAATAAGAATTTTTTTAAAGCCAGGACACGGCAAACTTTAGTTACAAAAATGACGATATTTAATATTTACATTTGATTCCAGAATTTCTCGGTCTGTCTTCCTGAGGAAAATGGAAGTCTGGTTAATTGCACTGCTATGAAGCTTTACAATTCCTCGGAAAACATTGAGGCTAATTGCCGCTTCACCGTTTTAAATACAATATTCTTAACGTGCGTACTTTACATTGTTGTTCTTTATCCAACACAACAAACATATTAACATTAAGCACTGAACTCGCGGATATCATATGTACTAAATTTATTTCTTGCCAAAATATTTCACAACACATCTTGGGCAAGAGACACATATCTGAATGTGACTGTGACTGTGGGTCATCATTTGAATGGGATAGAGACACATATCTGAAAGTGACTGTCACTGTGAGTCATCATTTGAATGGGATATAGACACACATCTGAATGTGAATGTGGGTCATCATTTGAATGGGATAAGAGAAATCTGAATGTGATTGTGGTTGTGGGTCATCTTTTGAATGGGATAGAGACAAATCTGAATGTGACTGTCACTGTGGGTCATCATTTGAATGCAATAGAGACAAATCTGAATGTGACTGTGACTGTGGGTCATCACTTGAATGGGATAAGAGAAATCTGAATGTGACTGTGACTGTGGGTCATCATGTGACTGTGACTGTGAGTCATCATTTGAATGGGATAGAGACACATATCTGAATGTGACTGTGACTGTGCGTCATCATTTGAAAGCGAATCAAATTAGGTATGCAGTGCCTGGATTGGATTTTTGAAATACTCACAACATTGCAAAACTATGAAGCTTACAGTCTTTCTTACACTCCTGTATGTGGCAGAAATTTGTCGCTTTTATATGGTCTTTGTCACACTCATGTCAGTATTAGTAATTTGTCGCTTTTATTTGGTCATTCTCACACTCATGTCAGTATTAATAATTTGTCGCTTTTATATCGTCTTTGTCACACTCATGTCAGTATTTGTTGCACACATTCATTTTATCCAGTGTTTCTTATTTTTCATTATTATTATTATTATTATTATTATTATTATTATTATTATTATTATTATTGTATAGGAAATTTCGGGGGGGGGGATTCTGATAAATGTAGTGCATATGTATCAGTATTCGCATATGCTGACTAGTTTTGTAGAATTGTGCATGCTGATTTTACTATCTTCTC
>JAECUM010049022.1:0-35651 GCA_016617855.1 Megalonaias nervosa
GCGACAGACAGACAGACAGACAAAGAGACTTACCGTACATTGATATGGATAGTATTTGTCTTCAACTGAGCTGTCATCAAAACCTAGAACAATGATTCCCATGTACACAAGCATACATCCAATGACAGCCACATTGTTTAGCTTTGGACTAGAGAGTTTGATATACCTAGAAAATAAAATTTATAAATAAAACATATTTAACATTGATTCATGGAAAAATTGCCCCATTTGGAAGTTATAAAATCCTCCCTTCTTCGACCTTCTAATTCATATTAAATTTCATTGCTATACAAGAAAATGAAAAATTACTATTAAAATCATTTTCCGCACTGATTTTTGTATGCAAAATATTCATTGATAAGATTAAAGGTCTTGAACCTTGTGATGTTACAGGGAAAAAGACTAGAAATCTCTATTTGATAGTACCCAAAATTGCAAATTCGAAGACAAATGACATGAATCTTAAGCAATCCAAAGCCTATACACTAGATTTCTTGCCTTACGAGTGTGATGCCATTATTTACGAGATTACAAAATTGTCTTCTTATGTGAAATCAGAACACCAAGGGTGTACAATAGTTTCCTTTGTTTAATGATATATGGATGTATCACGATTTCTATCCGCACAAAATGACCTACATTCACCTAGAAACAATAGAGTAGCTTCCTACATCTGACTAACACTGATTGATCATCGATCAGATTCGCCATATATTATGTCAGAAATGTGGAAAAAATACTACTAGTACATGTAAATACTACATCGTTCATCATTCATATTATGTCCGACTGCAGCCTTCTTCCAGCTTGTTTATTTTGAAATTCACACATTTCTAACATGTAAAGAAAACTTGCCACTAGACCACGTATACATGTTTAATAGTACACCGGACAGATCCTGTGTGATCGAAAAGCCAGATAAACTGAGGGAGCAATCAAAAAGTGTCACTTTAAAGAAATGACATTAATCACAAGAAAGACGTTCGCGTTTTAATATGTGCATGTTGTTTTACAGGAAGATGAGACGCTTCATGTTCACTCGTCTAAATAGAAGCAATAAATGACCTTCGTTTGATATTGAGTTTTAAGGCTGATTGGATTTAACTTTAAACAGTTTGAACGGAAAGTGAGTAAAACATTTTATAACATGTGTACCAGTTTACAACATGTTTGTGCCTGCACTATTTCTGAACATTTACTATTTTTTATTTGCTTGCAAGACGTGTCTTTATCGAAGCCCTACGTGAATGAAAATCTTTGTAAGGACCATACCTGAGTTTCCTGTTGTACAGATTGTACATAAGGAAGATTAGGGCGAGGAGAAGACCAACAAGACTGGCACAGCTAATGCAATAGAAGGCCACCGGAATTATTTTCTTCTGGCGGGAAACGAGCACGTTCTTGTCTCGTGGAGCACGGCCACCTGCTCAGAAAAGTGCTTATATTGGTACATTATATCAGAAGTTAATCAACTATAATGAATCAATACGTTGCTTAATTGTAATGCTGACATTCAATTCATTTTTTACTGCACGTTTTCTTTTGCAAAGTTAGTAAGACATGGTCAGACCAAAACAAAAACAAGAAGAAAAGAAAAACAAAATAAATACTTATTTTGCCATAAATCATTCGAAACGATAATACATATAAACATACACTTGATAGTTTTATGTTTGTTCCTACCAAGACCGGATTTCCGGTAGTGTTCGATCTTGACTATTGATCCAAACAACGGTCAATAGATGACTGCATGTGAAGAAAAACAATAATTTAAAGTTGAAGATAAATTATGTAGCAATAAATATTCTTGCTGAATTCGGGCACTCGTTTAAAAAGTCTAATAATATCTAACAAAAAAAAAGAAACAGGATGCTCACATCAAAATGTAATAACGTGAAACAGTCGACGGAAATCATACTTTGCAAAATATTCTTGTAAACTTCGCCTAAAGGTTGCAAATATTGCCACCTAAGTATAATCTTGGTTGAAGCATCCGCCAATTACATGAGCCCCGGCTGGCCGAGTAGTCTAAAGCCGCGGGTGGCCGAGTGGTCTAAGGAGCTCGTCTTTACAGATCACTGACATCTCACCTCTGTCCGCGTGGGTTCGAGTCTCAGCTCGGCTAATGTGGGTATGTGACAAAGTTTGCACAAGCTTTCCGTGGGTTGGTGGTTGTTTCCCGGGATTTCCCGTGTACTTCCTTCAGATTTGTACTGGCCGCCATGAATAGCTTATCATGTGCTGAAAAGGGGCGTTAAGGGCGTTCAACTCATATACACGTATCAGAATCGAGAAACTCTTTACTTCTTCCGTTAAACTGGTTGTAGATAAAGCCGGAAATTGCATTCATTAAGTAAGTTCCATCTTGCTAATCTCCTTGGTGTGGAAATCTCATTTTCTCAAATTCAATTAAGAGCGGGATATTTGTCATCTTTGACTGAAAGCCATTCATTGTTTTCTGTACATTTAATCTTTGAAACAAACATACGAATCAAATGTGCCATCCGAGCTTAATAATTGGTCCTAGACTTCTTTGTAAATAAATAATGAACAGATCCAAATCAACGGCAAGAATTTCATTATAGGCTGTTTATTCGTATTTCTTCGTTTTGTAACCTGAGAAAAGTTTCATACTGGGCTAACCCATTATCATCTACTGCAATAGATTTTGTTGACTAGAACAAATTTTGTTGACTAAAACAGACGTCATTTCAGAATGATTTGAGCGTCACAGACGTGTCCTTTAATTGTGTTTATACAAGGAGCTATTCATTAACTTCTAATATGTAGTATCCCTTGTGCTGTTAATTGATCTGTAGATCCATTATTAGGAATTTCAGATGGGAAAGTTTGACGTCTCATCTTAGATAACTAAATGATTTATTCTGGCTTTTCTGCTCCATACAGTTTCAGAACAAATACAGCTACGGGCTATCGGAGTAAAGACATTACAGTGTCAAGTTTCCGACACCGAGCAAAACACCATCGTCAGCACGGTTGATTTTTTTTATAAGGCCTAACCTTTTACCAGACTATGTACCCTATCTATCAGAATACAATCTCGAGTATGAAAGCGATTGTTAATTCTATTTTTAGATGACCTGTTCACCTTAGACTGTTCTTCAATACTTTGTTCTACAAACATATTTGGCTTCGTACGTGGTGAAAACAATAAAAATGTTCTACGACTTATTACTAATGTAAAAGTATGACCCGTCATTCCTATCATGTTTTAATACGATTATATAAATGTAATATGTACGCAGACTGGTTTCTCTGGAAGCGCTTGTTTCAATATTTTAATGGTATATAATTATATCTTTCTATTTGACATCTAAAGATGATTTATGCAATTATAATTATTCTTGGAAGATTGTATATTTCTATTTTATCCTCATCCAAGTAGAATAAAACAGGTTATGACGTCTTTATACAAGTATTTCCGATAGCACACATGACATTTTATTCAATTGTTTGTGCACAGTATCAATGAAGTTTTTCAACAGTCGCATGATATTATTACCGAATTTACAAAACTGCTTTCTTTATTTCTTTATCTGAAAATATGAGTTTGTGTTGGTACCGTATATACTCGAGTATAAACCGGATTCAAATGTAACTTGGGACATTGCATTTCGATGCGACGGCAGATTAGGATCTATGTGGTTTGCAGTTAGACCCTGATTATAGGCGAGTATATAAGGTGTATATTAAGTTATCGTGATGGTCGTGGTAGAAGCTATGAAAACGATATAGACAACAAAAGTATGACAATGCAATCACTGCCACAACGTAGTTAAATGAAAAGAATAAAAGAAACAAGACTGAACGCGCACATTTATACAATAAATAGAGTTTTGACTAAGGTCGAACATCATTCTGCATACAAAGAATTCAGGGATGCACAAACGCCGAGCATGCATTAGCGCTAACGCCTTTTGATTAGCACGTTCGATGATAGCGCTAAGGTCCACGACGTTACAAAATTTATAGCATTTCAGTCTGAACCGATCTGGAGGTTTCTTGTACTCTAGACTCTTGAAGACGCACGGCCAAGAAACTTCGCAGCTATGTTCTCGAAATATATCTGATACTTTCCAAGGTACAAATACGTCATGATTTTGTATTTACATGCTTTTAGCAAGTACATAAACCGGTCAGCTGAACTGGTAATTAAGCCAGCCGAAGTTTGCTTTCATATATTGCAAGGGCAAAAAACTTCGACTCACCTTTTCTTCATGTAATGGATTTACTAAGAAACGCTTTGTAAACATAGTTGCACAGTGCGTCTTATTTCGACAATTCAGTCGTGTCGGAAACATCCAGATCTGAGCGACAGGGTATCCAAAAATGGGAGGGGGGGGGTAAGGTAAAGGACCTTAGTGCTGACATAAAATGTCCAAAAAGAAAAGTTCAAAGGTCGACGTGTACCGCCAAGGCATTATAGGTTTTAAAACTCTGGCGAAAGCTTCAAAAACTCAAGGCATATCCTTTTCACACATGTTACAATTGTCTCTTTTAGACAGGAAGCAAGAAATATAAGCGAATTCGTTTGAGCTGATAATAATTGCCATAGTATTTGCCATGAAAACACGGAGGGATGGAACACTAATCACAGGTCATGCTGTTGATAGCTGATTATGTACTTAATATTTATTATAGTAGAAACTAATTCAAACAAGCCACAGCAAAAAACTCCCAATAATAATTACTTTTGTTTGATTACAAGTTGGATACTCAGTGAATGATATGCAAAATTAAATTTATGTTCCTTTCTGATATGAAAAATGTATCATGCTAACCTTTCCATAAAATAGGCTGACAAGATGGGCAGTAAAAGTTCAATTTTCCATTGTCAGGTTCATACAGGGCTATTCTCTTCATCGCATCTCCTAAAAGAGAGAGAAAACAAATTTATTATCTCTATAGGAATTAAGCTAAATTGCAGAAGGAATATTGATCTATTATTACAATCCTAAGAAGCTGTAAATGATTCCATCCTACCTAAAATAAAAGCTAGTATAGCGCTCAATTAATCCAAAATAGCATTTTAATGACGCGATATTTCCAGTTTTGACAAGACCTAAAACTTTGATGGAAGCCAGATTACTGGAACTGAGTCGGAAACAGAGGCTGATTCCGGCTGAGGATTATTAGGTAATATAAATGCTGATTTACCTTGATTTTGATTAATTACGGCGATTCCTTCCCTATCCGGTCCCTGGAAAGAGATTGGTCCCTGGAAATGCAAACAAAATGTTATTAACAATGATAACTTTCCCGCTGTGCATACATGTGGCGAATCCCGTACCTTAATTAAATGCACGCAATAAATTATTTGCGAGACAGAGTAGTAAAATCGTTTTCAGATTAACTTGTGAATCAATGCAGATGATTCAATAAGTAGAAATAATGTAAAATATAGTCCGATTAAAATATAATTAAGCAGAATTCTGAAATTAATTAATATGCTGGTGAAAAGTGTGTGGCTAAAACAAACTTACAGTTTAAACTTAAGTGTCTTTGAATTGTTATTGGCTGCTTGTTGCTTTGCATGTATGTATAAAGATATATCAGCACAATCATGGTTATATAATACCAAGTAAACGTTAAGTACAAAAATGGTTAAAGTAAAATCATTACATCAAAACCCTTCCCCATACTCATAGACATGCGTCCTGCAATAAATATGTTAAAGAAGATAAATATGTAAAACAGTCTTTAAATTAGAAACAAGAAAAAGAATAAGATACAAAATAAGATTTCTTAAATACAGTAAATTACCCAAGTATATAAATGTATGCCACCACAGTGTTCAAATGATATGGGAAAAATCTGCATAGACAAATATCCATTGACAGAGAGACAGGCCGTTCAATAAATAAATAGATAGATAAATAAAGAAAGAAATGTACTATTCATCCTGGTGAAATATCGAGCGAGAAAACCAACGTACTCACAGACAGAGAGACAGACATTAGGATTAAAACTAAGGCCACAGACAGATACGATCAATCAAAAAAACTGAAAAGGCAAACTCTTAAAGCATCAGTACTTTGTTATCCTATATATGACATCTACCGTTAAGGCTGTACGGCTGTACTTTCTCAACAGTAACTGTCACAGTTTTGACGTTTAAAAATGCAGTCCTGATGGTAAATGTCACAACAACGGCAAATGCCCCTACCTATTCCTTTGACTAGAACTGGTGAACGTCTTATACACAGATTAAGGTAAATTTATGACATTTACTGGTATTCGTGACAATTACCGGCGATACACATGCGCTATGATCGAGTTTCGCCATTCAGGAGGTAAACATAGGTCAGTTATATATATTATACGCCAGTGACAAAATACCACCTCCCCTGTCTGAAATGTTCCATATGAAGGATGCCAATTTCCAGTAAGGATAATATGTCCCTAAGCTTGTTTATGGAGTTATAATTCCAAGTTCCACATATTTTGCCAAGTAGATATAACTTTCCATACAATTCAATATTTAAAGTGACTATATGGAATTTTCTATTTAGCAACACATGACTGCAACGTAGCTTTGGCTGCTGTCTCGACCATTAGCACCAATACGACTGGAGCTATGCAGAATCAGTTACCTCTTCATGTGTAAAAGACTTTCGCCTTCTAAATCTTTCCCCTTTCTTGTAGTGATAACATGGAAAAGTATCAATGCTTATCCTAGTGCACATGTGTAGGGAAGAAAAAATGCACAACCATAGCTCCGGAAAACAAATGATAAGGTTTGAAAAAGACAAATCAAGGATGGATACTGTTTATTTGGGATTTCTGCTTTCATATCTTCTTTCAAGTTAGAAAGTTATTGACTCTAGATAACTAATAAGTATAAATCTTTTCAAGTAACTACGTATTTATGAAATAGTTATAGCACAGACTAAAATAATGTGTTCCATTCTTTTGTAAATACTACCAAAGAAACATTTATAGCACTTACGGATATTCCAAGAAACTCTAGATCCTGCATTATATTGAAGAAAACTTTCCTTATCTTTTCTCCATTATCATAGTTGAAGGATTCTAATGAAAATTCATTTGTTGAATTTTCACCACTTTTCGACCACTGAAGGGCTTTACATAACGTCAATGCTATAGTCCAAACCGTGTCGTACGTGCTAGTAGCGTAGGGCGACATGGGTTTAGTTCCGTTGTATTTCTCATAGTCTACAAGGAAGTCGCGTAGACTCTGTTAAAAACAAAAGAAGTATTTCAGAGAAGATAACAATGCCTTTGGCTCTCTTTTGTAAGAAATAAATAAGACTGATTTGTATACTACATTGAAAACATTATTTCTTTTTCTATAACGCAGGTTCTATTGTATACAAAAGGCTAGTCGGATGGCTTTCGGACAGTCCATAGATATGTATGAAACATTCATTCACTAACATAAATACATTTTAACATTTATTTTCTGATTAACATGATGCTTTCGTAAATCAATCATTTGCAAGAGTCAAACCCAAATGTATATCTACACGAAGCTAACACAAAACCTGTTTTTTCAAACAAAAATTAAATCAAGTAATCATCTTGCACCACAACCACTTCATTTGAGAGTTCTTGTTCAATAACATCCACCCTCGAAATTAATCATTGACGATTTAATATTTTCGTTGCCGACCTAGGACCCATGATAGCAAGAACTCTGATGATTTTAAATACACGTCAGGCATGAGTAACCAACTGCAAGTAATACTTTAGTACTCACTGTAGATGAAGAAGACGGAGGAATGTGGTTGGTACTTATTGCAGACGAAGACGGAGGGATGTGGTTGGTACTTATTGCAGACGAAGACGGTGGGATGTGGTTGGTACTTATTGCAGACGAAGACGGAGGGATGTGGTTGGTACTTATTGCAGACGAAGACGGTGGGATGTGGTTGGTACTTATTGCAGACGAAGACGGTGGGATGTATTTGATATTTACTGTAGATGAAGACGGTGGGATGTGTTTCATACTTACTACAGATGAAGACAGTGGGATGTGTTTGTTAATTATTGCACATGAAGATGGTGGGATGTGTTTGACAATTATTGCACATGAAGACGGTGGGATGTGTTTGATAATTATTGCACATGAAGACGGCGGGATATGTTTAATGCTTATTGCAGATGAAGACGTTGACATGTTTTTGATATTTATTGCAGATGAAGACGGTGAGATGGGGTTGTTGTATATTCATAAATAACGCTTATTTTATTCTTGATCCTCTATATACAATTGTAATAAAATATGAAATAATTGTGATAATATCAGATTGTTTCACAAAAATAAATATCAAACAATTAGCAAATGACTTTCGAATGCAAAATCGGTCGATAGAATGCATATCAAGTGACCTTTTACCAGCCAAAAAAGAAATCTAAGTTCTTATACTGAAAGAAAGCCTGCATTGATCATATGCCTTCCTATATCATGTAACTATACCCAGTGATACATATTGGCAGTTTATCATAAGATATAATCATCCTATTGTCTACATGAAGTCATACTACAATCTTGCGACAGCATTGGAATTTCAGAACATGTGGACGCCTATTCCTTTGAAGGATCTCAAAACTGTGTTTAAGATAGCTACATTTTGTAGTCAGAAGTGTTTCACCAAAACGTCGACGTCATTAAACTCTGAAGCTGCACCATGAAGGACAATGACAGAAAACGTCAAACGTTTCACATGTTCAGCTAACGCACGTTTTATTGCAGCACTTTTGATTGAAGGTTGTTAAAACGTCATTGGGTAAACGCAATGCAAATGTTTCAAGTCAGTGTTGTAGTAAAGTTTCAGTCGATGTAAGCAAATTGATTTTCAATCTTTAGCTTGGAAAACATTATGACTAGAAAAGATATACTCTTTCGCCAATATACACATACGTTTTCTGTGTTGTAGATTTCCAGATTTACCATACTAACATAGAGGTGCTTTTCCAGTAGTTATTTCTCATACTTGAGCTAAATATCACAGAAATCGAATCAAAACACTACCTATCCTCAAGAGATAAATCAGTACAATTAGAGACGTGCTAAGAAAAAGTGTTCATAAAAAGACGATATTAACACAGCCAGGTTGTAATTGGCTGTTCCGTTATTTACTTGCCGTCTGGAAAGGATGGAATCACGACCAGACATAGACACTGATATCCTCATTAAATATAATAATTAACAACAGGACTTTTGGACTCATCGCTCTACCATGTTGATCATATTATTTGCCAGTGCCCCAATGACGTAAAAGGAAGTCTATTTACAAATATTGTAATGCAGCAGAACGGTAGTATAGGTGGTACCTGAATTACGAGTGACCAAACAGTCACGTGACTTCACATGTAGTGTCACTAGGGTATTGATGAAATGAGAAAAGGAAGGGAAGTTAATAAATTTATATATTTTACTCAAGAAAGCCGAAAGCCGATTCCATACACGTTCCCTTTCCTTTAGTTGAACGGTTGCTATTGCCTGTCTACAAGATGACTGAATGAAGTACGTATAAATTGCAAACATAAATAAACCATTCAAGGCTAATGACAATGGGTAGGTTTAAAGTAAACTATCTGTGGGTTTAAGTAGTAATTGAGATGGCATTGCGAAACTAAATCATTTTTATTTATTAATGTTTAAAATTTCGGTTCAATTGTGATTATAGTTCTTAAACTATCAATCAATCACAAGGAAGTTGTAATGACAAGAAAGTATTAATACACTGTCAAATAATCCCCAAAACGTTTAATCGATTAACTATCGTAGTCAGGTAGGATTTACATTAGTCCACCTATTTCCCATCTTAAAATGGCTTATTTGCAGCAATGTCGGCAACTTTCAATGAATAAGTCGACTTATTTAATCGGATAAGTAGCAAGTCGATGTTGTAATATGACACCATATTTATAATCTTTGAAACAGTGCTCATTGTCTCTATTTAAAACTGTATTGAACCAGATTCATATGAAATAATTCAGCGAACAGTCCTTGCTTTCGAACAGAACTGTATGACTTACAATATTTGCGCTGGAACGATCTTCATCGGTCAGTGCGTTCAGACTGTCGATGATGAAATAGCCTTCCACCGCTTGGGTCAGTGCTGATCGTGTACACGTAGTGTTATTGGACAACTCCCACCATCTTTCAACGTACTCACTGAGCATAATCCACACATAACGGGAACCATACATTCCAAGCTTATAGGCCTGCAAGAAATGTAAGCTTTTCTTAAAGGAATAAAGCAGAAAGCAATAAAGATAAAGGCGCAGCTCTGAAACATAATCAATAACTTTGTTGTCAAAACCTGACGCCGTTCAATACAATGTCAATAAACATGATCATCTAGTATTCTATTTGGAATATCAGGCAAGCATAGAAAATCCGTTACTGGTGCCGTCATTTCATTTATAAAATGTCATCATGAAAACTTTACTTTCTCTCTGAAGAAAAAAGTTTGACTGTAAATATCTTGAATATCTAAATACAAATGCAATTTATGTTCCGTTTTAACAGCAGAGTATATAATACGTAATGTTATTAATACGTAATGTTATTTTTAATTTATCACAATTTCTTTTAAAGCATATCCGTTGAAGTTCAGTCTGTACTGCCTAATATGGAATATGTTTATTTATTGGCCCAATAGCAATTGTTTCTTTAATTTAAATAATTTAGTTTTCAATTGTTGTGTAGGAAGTACATTAAACATGTGTGTCAGCAGGAATTTTTTCCACTTGGAGAAGCAAAGCCATTTTTCTAAGGGGCGTGGGGGGGGGGGGAACAAAAAGCGTTTTTATATACTGCACAAAGGATTTTTTTAAATGGGGGGGGGGACAACTGCCTCTTGTATCCCACTCCCATGACCTTAAAGAGGGATATACATAAGGGACAAATATTTGGTTCTTGTATAAGAAAATATTATTAAAAATGATAGTTACATTTTAAAAATATTGTAATGGACTTTGATATCTTGTGAAATCGGAGACACGTCGTATTGTTTTATTCAATGAAAAATCAGCTAGCACGAAACTTTCGTCATTGTTGAAATATAGGGGACACAATAAGATTGGTATGTTACTGAGGAAATAAAAACCAAAAGAAAACAAAATAAAATGACATTTCAATGAAATCGAATAAAAATATATCTACATTGAAACTTTTTACAAAGCGCCACATCAGAGAACAGTCTTGATGGTTTCTAAATAAATATCTAAAATTTCTCTCAAAGGAATAGAAAATAAAAAAACAATCCAATAACTTTTTTTCTGTCATTGTAATGATGAAGTTTTTATCTTAATGTGTAGCGTATATGATGTATTTCCAAAAGTCTCTAGACCTTGAATTTTTCCTAGAAAAAGTGTCAATTCTACTCCATGTATATCTCAAGGAGTTTCTTGATTGAAGTATTGCTTTTCCCCAAAATTATCTTTCGTTTTTACAAATTGTAAACTTCAAATTGTTTTGCAAAATGATTTTGTAAAAAAAAAAAAATAGTAGACAGTTGCAAAGCAAACACTTGAATCCATTAAATAGGAAAGAAAAGGAGACTTACTTCACACATAACATATCTAGCCACCGGCTCTGAGAAACCACCGAAAATTATTCTAACGTCTAGAGCCTGGAAAGAATGTAAAGATTAACAATATCGTGTGGTCGACAGCATTTGAAGGAAATTAAGTGTCATTGACGAGAACGAATATACTGTATTAAAATTATAACTGCATAATATCTTTTAATTAGAAAGAAGAAAGTGTTGCCAAAACAACAGTATAGAAAATTGATTTTATTTCATAAGAATGGCGTTATTGTATTGACATATTGTAAGTTATCACCACGATTTCAGTCTCTCTGGAATCAAAAAATATCAGCTGAATTAGTTTTGAGTGGTGTTTTACAGCACAGCGACACAAATGGGTTATTTAGTGCCTTGCCTAATGACATATCCTTGGTTACGTATATATTTAAATTGACATATTTCCTTACAAAGATTGTTATTAATCAAAGACCAGATCCATATTATAAAACATTTAATTCATATAAAATTGACCGTTTTCTTAATTTTTGCTCCCTAATAAATTGATTCGGCCAGTGTGGGTATGTGAGAAAGCTTGCCAGTAGCTTCTCGTTGGTCGGTGGTTCTTTCCGGGGGTTTTCCCGGGTTCTTCCTCCACCATTAATACTGGCCACCATGTATAGCCTATCGTGTGCTGAAAAATGGCGCTAAACCCCACAATAACAACAAAGCTAGCCTTTCCTCGTTCTTCACTGTCCTGACTTGAATTCGAACTGACCATACTTCTTTTTAGCAGGCGTGTGCAACTTTCTCCAGGGCACAGACCGGATAGCAATTTTTAAAGGTACCCGTATGAAGTAAAAGAAATGTAACCTGATAAAACCAGGTCGCGGCCGCATGTTGTACATGTCTGCTTTAGCGCGTAATCTTTTGTAATGCAGGAAATACAGATGGTTTTAACGTGAGTAACCTAACTAATATAGACTTTGAGAAACCTTCAACAAGACGATTGGTGACCAAATAGAACATTACTAGCTTCCACAAATAAAAATAATATGACAATTTTCATACTGATCCTGAAGAAGTACTACTTTTTCCAAATTTTTTTATATCACATTTTCAGTTCAAAACTTTCCAAGCTATTCTTTCCTCCATCCACGCTCGTTATTCCTCTAGCTTTGAAAGATTTCGTTTGGTGCTGCAGTTTGTGAAAATTTATTTACCACATTATGCATTTTTATTAGTAAAAGAATGATGCTTCAAGGTCGCAAGTATAGTTATTCTTGCGTAGCAGTCACATACATGTTGACGTGTCTGCTACGCACGATATGAAAAGTGATGCAGTTCCGGGTTCGAAATGAATTTTGTCATTACCTTATGGAAAAAATTGCATTACTTGTCAAACATGTGGACTCCAGAATTCATTCATTCATTAACCGTTTCAAGGCAAGATATAAGTTCACATTGGTTTCCGAGTATTCTCCCTACATGTATTTGCAGTTCACCATATCTTTAGGTCATCGTTACAATTGTTTGTTAATTAAAACTTAATGAAAGCTTCTTCTTTCTTGTGACGGGAAGATGACTGAACTGGTCATTATCTTGATTTCAATGACAGTAAACTGCATTTTCTGGGAGAAAGAAGGAAATGATTATATAACCGAACTTTAAGCAGTACAGAAAGTTAGTCCTTAATAATTATCGTCTTGGCAATTATAAGGAATGGCGGGTAATAGGAAATACTTATTGGAAATTTCTGATATCCTTTAATTTCTTCTAAATGAGACTGATATATGCTCATGTAACGTTTTCTAAATGGGAACTACGCTAATGCTACTAATATATACCTGCAAGCCTATTTAGCTGGGAACTTTGTGTCAATCTCCCTTAGTTTATTATGATTGAGATCTACCTCATACCCTGTTAATTTGCTCCTAATATTCCATATGTGTTTCTGCGATGTGTATTTAAAGCACAATATTATTTGTCATATCGGTTATAACCGGCTTTCAACTTATATTCTTGTGGTAACTTCATAATTTTATCCCTTTTTCCTTTTTTTCTTCTTTTTGTTGTTTATTTTCCATTTCGTCTTATCCGCAGTTTCTATTATTGTCAGTGGCCTAGTGGTTTAATTGCAGTTTTCTGCCAAATTGAGATTACAAGACTAGGTGTCTGCCTAGGTATCCCTTTATGTATCTATCTAGGTGTCTCTCTATGTATCACTATATTTATCTATCACCCAGGTTATACTCATAAATTAATTGGAACGAAAATACCTTTAGCTCTCTAAGTTTCCCGTGAACTTGGTCCACATGACGGAATGATTTTGATGCTTTTGTTGTGATATTGTTTTGCTCAAAGGTTCTGCCCATTTCATCTATTGCCTGTAAATAAACCAAAAAGTAGAAACATATCAGTCAAACTTGTTTGGAAAAAACTTACAAATGTTTGTATCTGCAATTAAAAATATTGCATAAAGTAATTTATCTATTTAGTATTTCATAAATAATGAATAATTGTAATTTTTAATATCCTGTATATTCATGAAAGATCACCAATTCTTGACAAAATTCTGCAAAGTAACTAAGCGCCATATCGCCGCTAGGATATGGGAGCTGAGTTCGATCGTTATATACATTCGTAATATGTTTATACCCTATGAGATCCCTTACGAAGATTAATCTCGCCCTTTGTTCCTATTTAAGCTCTTGTACGACTTCCATCCACCATAAATTTACTAGGATCGTTGAAGATACCACTGTATTACTGCATTATCCGTTCTAGGTAACTATCTTGACTTCCTGTTATCTTTTTGTTTTTTTTTATATTGATAACGTGTTTTATGTTGGTTCAACGTTCTTCAAATGAAATACTACCATGGCTTGAAGAAAAAAATCATAAAACGTCACCACTGAAGAACTCACGCCACATAGTTATAATCGAAAAGCCAACGAATGCGTTATAAACGTTTGCTGAATTAATGTAGAAATTGTACGGATGAGAAAGTAAAGGCTAAATGACGATTTATATATGCAGAATTGCATATTTGTTTTGTTCTGAGTCGGCTGAATGAACGAATTTAACATGGCAGATGGGTATGTCCAGGTCGTCGGGTCGAGACGTATTTATTAGCCTCGTTGTCGCTCCCCAAATATGTTACGCTATACAGTGTAAATGGAATTAAGAAAGAAACTGAGATTTATAACAGTGTGATGAGGTGCTTCGAAGCATGTCGACGCGAGGACTCAGTAAAAGCCCAGATGAGTTCTGGTCTTGGTGTGCGATACGGAAATATATACTGAACACTTGTATCGAACACCATATCAGTATGCATGATTAAATGTGTATGAATAAGAATTAACAATTGTTCCTTGCATTCCCCATACCTACATATCAAACGTCAATTATTGTGTTAAATAAATATACAATAAATTCTTTATCTTTTAAATTTCAATGTTTAAAATCCATCAACTGCGACGATTGATCTGAATTTATTGAATGACCCAAAAAGTAACAAAACGTGTCTTTGTGAAAATTTATTAACACAGACGAATTCAGTCACTTATATCTGATACGACAAGAAAACCATTTCTGAAATAACTCTGATAGGGTTTACCGTTTACACTCGCTTATAAGACGAGTCTGCTGGGAGATCTGGGTCTTGGTTTGTTAGGAGTAATCAGCTGAACGAAAAACATCGACCCTGATCTGCAGGTCCATTATGCTATGGTAGATCAGTATCCTTGTTGTTTGCAGTTTGGCTCGACTAATAAACAAGTATATACAGTAATAAAGGAGCGGTTATATTAATAGGGTTCTGCAATGTTATTCGTATATTGCTCTTTGAAGAACAGTTCATCTTTAAGACTTTATTGCTTGAATTAATTGTGCCAAGGAAAAACATTACGTTGCATCTTGGAACCAAAAGTGAGTATGTATTTTCTGCTATAAACCCGATATGAAATGTCAGTAGTACTGATGACCATGAAATGGAATTGAACCCAATTTTCAGCCCTTTGTTCTGTTAGACTTCTATACTTCGTTTCCCGATTTCTATTGATTAACGTTTCGGTACGGTTAATTGCTATATTTCTGAGAATGAGGAAAGAAAATAGAGCTGTCATCGGCATGATATCAAGTTGTCCTACGTGGCAGACGCAATATAAACCTCTATTAGACAGACTTTCATTTTTTAAAAGCTTAAGGTCCATTTAGGACCTACCAGTTCTTCATATTATGTCCCAGTGAGTCTTGAAAGCCGGTGGATGCTATTAAGATATATGTCTTTATGATCTGCAATTAGATGCATGTTAATTGCAGCCTCGTAAACAATCACTACTCTAGGCTTTGACATATATTCTAGGCTTTGACATATGCTCTAGGCTTTGACATATACTCTAGACTTTGACATGTACTCTAGGCTTTGACATGGCCTTGACGCAGTACCGGATTAAGCTAGTGCGGGGCCTGAAGCATATGTTATAAAGGGGCCCTAAATTAAAAAACCCCACATGAATATTAAAAGACATACATTTTTAGTTTGCATAGTAAAGTAGTTGTATTTTTTCATTTGCTTTACAGCCAGATAATAGGACAAATATGTCGGACATTTCAGTAATAGTATTATTTATATGTAGGTAATTGATAGCTTGAAAGCATTTAGTGCGTGGCCCTTGAAAGTGCGGGGCCCGTAGCATATGCTACTTTTGCTGCTTGATAATCCGGCACTGCTTTGACATATACTCTAGGCTTTGACATACTTTGAGATTTACTGCGCAAAGAAGAAAATCATGAACTGGGTGAATGGGACTTGTGACTGGTATACCTAATGTCAAGACACGGTATTTTCGAATGTGCAGTCTTGCAATCTCTCTCTCTCTCTCTCTCTCTCTCTCTCTCTCTCTCTCTCTCTCTCACACACACACACACACACACACACACACACATTGGGTTACATACAAACACACGTTTCTAAAGATGCTGTAGATCAAAAATACATAGGTCCAAATTGTATGCGGTACCTTCATTTATAGATTGTCGATGGTGTAAACAACATAAACAACAACTGCTTCGGTTTCTAAAGACACAAGTTTTCATTGATTGTAATTATTAGCAGCCCTCCCCGCTAAAACTTTCAAACAGAGATTTGTATCAGCTTTTATCAACCCAAACTGATTTAATTTTGAGTGGTTTGATCGCTTCGTGCAATGGTGGGGTCCATAAACTATGATGTCTCTCTCTCTCTCTCTCTCTCTCTCTCTCTCTCTCTCTCTCTCTCTCTCTCTCTCTCTCTTTGCAATACAATATTCCAAAAGCTAAAGAATAAAACCTCTTTTTTTAAAAAAGGGAATGTTGTACGATAGCTTCGACAAATCATCACTACTGCAAATTTCGACATCGCGAAATTAGGGAAAAATTGATTGAATAAATCGAAATTAATTATGCAGTTTAATCATATATTTCTCCAGCACGGATTTCACTTTCGGCACTCGGTAGTCCAACAGAGGCTTCTCATTAGGGTATGTGAAATTCGGCTCGAATCCAAGATCTCCCTAACTCTAGGAGAGCGTTCAAACAACATGAACTATCAGAGGCGATCCTCAAAGGCAAATGCAAGTGACATTCTTTTGGGAAGTACAAAATCATTACTCAGAAAAGCGAAAAAATCCTCGAACGATAAAAATTTAAATCTTTGTGCCGCAATTGATTTTTTAATATGCTTCTCCTACTCATTAACAAATCACTGTCTTCAAAATCCACGAAGTTATTCTGATAATGTGCATTCAGTCTTTAATAGGACCCGTGAGTCTCTATTGGAAATCTTTTCGAAACGGTAAATGTGCATACATGGTTTAATAACACTGGAGAGTCTATATTGAAAATCTGTTTTTCAAAACTGAAAATGTGCATGCATGCCTTAATAACACTGGCGAGACTCTACTGGAAATCTTTTCAAAATTAAAAATATGCATATATACTTTATTAAGAGAGTAAAAAACACTATTCATAGACTCAAGATTTACAGCTGGAAATGAATTTTCAAAAATTGAAGACATTTCAAAAGTGTCCCATGGGTTGGGTCTGTGTCTATATTCTAGTCTATAATAATTATACAGCTGATCAAAATCTTGACACCATCTTGTTTGCAGATGACTCGTCACTGGAAACCATGCTGATGACAGAATATTTGCAGATGTTCCATACTGGAAACTAATGCTGATGACAGACTAATTGCAGATGACTTCGCAATGAAACCAACGTTAAATAACATACTCTTAGCAGATGACTCCATACTGAAAACTAATGCTGTTGACATTGTTTGCAGATGTTCCATACTAGAAATTAATGCTGATGACAGATTGATAGCAGATGACTCCATACTGGAAACTAATGCTGATGACAGATAGTTCATTCATGTTTTCGTTGTTGATGTTCAGAAACTCTCAAACTGTTAATTATGGCGAGCGAATCTGCATCCAGCCAAACATATTTTTTCTTTAGTAATTATTAAACTATTTGACACGATTTTGAAGAGATAATTGCTGAAGATAATTCATGTCACCACAGCGTTTATGTTGATTAAATTGAGAGTGTTTATATAAAAAAATCACGAGTAAGCGCTCACTTGTGAGTTCTGTGATCTAAGTTGCTCGTGAATTATTCAGCATAACCGTTATGGTAATATGGATTATTCTATTCTTATATACACGAAAAGAAAACTATGACATTCACTGCAGATACTTAAAATCTGATTTTCTCCTTGTCAATCCACACACACACACACACACACACACACACACACACACACACACACACACATGATATTAATATATATTACTACCTATAATTACTACTAAAATAAATAAATGTTCGTGATTTAATTTGCGGTTACGCAAATTTGCATAAAACAGATGGCGATATGGCTGATCGATTTCAAGGTCAATATGAAATATTTTTCAGCATCAGCATCAAGTTGAAGCCAACTAGTTGAAACCTCAAACATCAGTGTCATATATATATATATATATATCGGTGTTTGCATGATTGTATACGTTATAAATATATTTGCATATATTAAGTATCTCATCTCATCTAAATGAATGAAATATTCTGTATAAATTTCAAAACTGGAAGTATACTGGTCCGCCAAAATTCGTGACGTTGTCAAGATGGCATCGTCCAGAACTCCATCGAATAATTCACAACAGTTCCAAAATAATATTATAGTCCAAATAATGAGCTCTTTATATTTCCACTGAACAGTCCAAGCAAATGTTTTCATCTCGAATAATATCTAAGTGCAACAATATAAAACACGTCTGCAGACTTATAACAAGACAAGAAATGAGGATGACTCCAAAATAGGAATGAATCTGATTGCTCAGTATGTTCCTTATATACACCCAATGTTACTACTCTTGTTTCACAATATACCCCAACTTACTAGAAATTTCGAAACCCATTCAGCTAATGAGAATTAATCCAAAAGGCGCCATTGCGATTATTATTAATAATTGTCACCACTTGCGTAACCATCTGTTTATAGATCCTATGTAATATTATGCTCTTAACAGACTTAGGTCATGTAGGCAAAATTTAACTAAAATGTTCTGTACAATTTATGGCCATGAATAAAAATGATAAAAGTTATGTACCATAACACCTCGCCTCACAAGTAAAAATAAAATTTTGCAATAAAGCTTTTTTTATCATATTAATCAAACACATAATTGAAAATGATAATAAAATTGCATAGGAAGGGTATAATGAATGTACAAATGTATACAAAATAAAGCAATATAAAACTCCTATCCATGTGAAAGTGCATTTGGGATTAAATGTTCTTTCTTCTTAATGTGCTGAATATCGATGTTTTATTCTTTCAACATCAGACTCAGTCTCAATAACCTCTGGTTTTATATTTATCATTTTGTTGATGAAAGTTAGGGGGTAGTGATAACTGGATACAATAATTGGAGAAGTAGCAAAGTTAATGTACACAACAAAGTGTTGTAAAGCCAAAATTAAAGCCAAACACTCTGTTACGAATATGTAATTTAATTACTTGTGTGTTAATTTTAAATTCTTTTATATTGTATTTTTGTATCATTACATATTATTGTAATGACTATTTTCACGGGATCTGATATTTTTGAAAGAGATATTATGTTTATATAAAATGTAGTATGACTCGCATAAGCACGATTTTAGCATGCCATGGTTTGTCGATTTAGTAAACACTACGCGAAAACGATTGGTTATTGCCAAGGTCATTTTCTGACCTACGTGTAATTGCATTGTTTAATGCGCTGTTTGATGATGAAATAACCACGCGTTCCATCGTGCGCGCCTGAAATGACGTCTTAGTTCAGTTTAAAATACTCAGATCCCCGTGAAATAGTCAGTCCTATAATATAATTTCAAGAAGAAGGATATATTTCTATTAGGTGCCGTAAAGAGTTGTATTTTTACATCTTTGGAGCTCGAGATGTTTTATCATAGATGACAGCTTGTTCAGAAGTTCATCTATTTTTTAGTATATAATAATTTATTCCCTGGAGAACTATACAAGTGATTCCTTTGTATAAAAGTTTTAGGACAAAGACATTCTGTGGAAATTTATTCTAAATTGAAATATTACAAGTTGTGGTTCAACGTGGAACTCTTGACATTCGTATAAAGACTTCACCTGACGTCATCATCCTCCATCTTGGAACGTCATCAAGATTCGAACCTGGATTCAGTTAAAATTATTTAGTGATAGCACTTGTATTTTTTTTCAGTACTAGGATAAATGTTTGGATTGTCTTCACAAACTGTAAGTCCTTTTTTCTATTTTCATCTTTTTACCGTGTTTTCTAGGGAAATAAATTATTTTTGTTAAAACTTACAAAGCTTGTTGGTTTCACTCTTTTCTTTTGTTACTTTTGAACGAGCCTATACGTAACGAGGAAAATTGGGTGCTGGTCCGGGATATTTGAATTTGGCTAAAATATTTCAGAAAATAGTTTTTTTGAAATTTAAATTCCCCTAGTTTTCAAATCCCAAGTACTATTTTACATTTTGTTTGAAATCTTTAGTGAAAACAACAGGCTTTCATTCACAATGTCATCAAAAGTGGAAACTTTTCTTTCTAGTCCAACTCAGGAGCAGTTGGATAGTCTGAAAAAAGATGAGTTGCTTGAACTTGCCAGAAAGTACGATCTTTCTGAAGCAAAATCTTCCTTAACGAAAAAAGAAATTAAAGATATTTTGATTCAATATTTGGTAGAGAAGAATGTTTTTGATAAAAGTGTTTTGGCTTCGGTAAGTATGTCGGTATCGGACTCTGACATAAAAGAAATGGAATTAAAAATGAAATACAAAATGGAATTGGAGTTAAGGAAGCTCGACCTTCAGAAAGAGAAAGAACAAATGCAGTTGCAATTAGAACAGAAGCAATTGCAATTGCAATTTGAGAAAGAGGAGAAAGAGAGAGACAGGAGAGGGAGAAAGATAAACAAATGAAATTACAATTTGAGAAAGAGGAGAGAGAGACAGGAGAGGGAGAAAGATAAACAATTACAATTTGAAAAAGAGGAGAGAGAGAGGCAGGAAAGAGAGAAAGATAAACAAATGCAATTGGAGTTTCAAAAAGAACAAATGCACGTACAAATGCAAAAAGAGAAGGATGAAAATGAATTTCAAATTGAAATGAAAGAATTTGAGCTGGCAAGTGAAAAGCACATTTCCACTTCACATACAAATTCAAGTTTTGACATTACAAGAAATATTAAGTTAGTGCCCCATTTTAGAGAAAAAGAAGTAGACAAATATTTTCCTCGTTTTGAAAAAGTTGCGGAAAATTTGAAATGGCCAAGGGAGTATTGGACTCAGCTACTACAATGTGTACTAATTGGTAAAGCTAGTGATATTCAGCATTCAATGTCAGTACAACAAAGTTCTGACTATGATTTGGTTAAGGAGTGCATTTTAAAGGGTTATGCGTTAGTCCCTGAGGCGTATCGGCAAAAATTCAGAAACTATAAAAAAGAACCTGGAGAAACAAATGTTGAATTTGCAAGAGAAAAAGAACAGTTATCTGAGAGATGGTGCTTAGCCCAGAAAGTTGAACATGATTATGAAAATATCAAACAACTTTTGTTACTTGAAGAGTTTAAGAACTGTGTCACTAATGACATTAAGAATTATCTTCACGAGCATGAGATCGAAACCTTGGAAAATGCTGCTCTTGCTGCTGATAAGTACTCCTTAACTCATAAGTATCCTGTTGTAGGCAAATCATTCACTCCGCAGTCTACTGGTAGAAAGGTATTTCAGCCCAATACAACTCCTCATAAAACTCAATCTGGCACAACTTTTAAAAATCAAGCTTCTGATAAATCCTTGTCTAATCTTACTTGTACCTATTGCAAAAAAAAGGACACGTCAATTTTGATTGCTTTAAATTGAAATATAGGCATCAGAATCAAGATAGACCTATCCCAAATGCTTTTATTTCTAAGAGGTCAAGGTCACGGTCATGTATTGAAAGCAATATATTTGTTGGGTCTAATAAATCCTATCCCTATTAAAATTTGAAGGGATACAGGAGCTTCTCAGAGTCTTTTATTATCAGGTACTTTGCCTTTTTCTGAGAGGTCCTGTTCTAATGAGAGTGTTCTCATTCAGGGAGTAGAGTGCAGCTTTGTTAATGTTCCTCTCCATTCTGTAAATTTGTCATCAGACTTAGTTTCAGGACCAGTGACAGTCGGAATAGTGTCTACTTTACCCGTTGAGGGCACCGACCTACCTGGAGACAAGGTTGTGGTTAATCCACTTGTAACTGACAAGCCTTCTCTGGATCAGAAAGTTGATCCTATTGAAAAAGAATACCCTGAGTTATACCCAGCTTGTGCAGTTACCAGAGCTATGGAAAAGAAAGCTCTTGAAAATGATTTTGATAAGGAAAATGTTCCTTTAGCTGACACATGTATTAGTCAGGATTTTGATGAGGTCACTTTCACTCCTAATTTCGATCAATCAAAAGGTATTGATCACAGTACTCCTCTTTTAAATACTCATTCTCTTTTATCCAATCAGGATGACAAACGACAATCACTTGTCGTCGAACAGGAAAAAGATCCTGAGATCTCCTGTTTGTTTCAGAGGGCCATTAGTGAAACTGAAGCCACTGAAGTACCTGTCTGTTATTTCATTAAAAATGGAATTCTTATGAGAAAATGGAGACCTCCCGAGTTACCTGCTAATGACGAGTGGTAAGTGAACTATCAAATTGTAGTTCCAAAATCGTACAGACAGGAAATACTTTGTTTGGCCCATGAAACTCCTCTGGCTGGTCATTTAGGGATAAAGAAAACTTATCACAAGATCTTGACTCACATTTATTGGCCAAAAATCAATAGTGATGTTTGTAAATTTTGTAGATCTTGTCATACTTGTCAAATGGTAGGAAAACCCAATCAGAAGATATCTAAGGCTCGTCTGCAACCTATTCCTGCGTTTGACAAACCATTTAGTAGAATTATGGTAGATTGTGTTGGTCTCTTATAATTGACCAAAACTGGCAACCAGTATTTGTTGACCATTAGGTGTGCGTCAACAAGATTCCCAGAGGCAATTCCTTTGAGGAATACTATAGTAAAAGCTTTGATAAAGATTTTTACTCAGTTTGGTCTTCCCAAATCTGTCCAATCAGGTCAAAGGTCAAATTTCATGTCTGGAATTTTCCAGCTTGTTCTGCTTGAATTTGGCACTCAGCAATTCAAGTCAAAAGTGTAACTATGGTTTCACAGAACTCTATTTGAGAGAAGTTTTGAGTCCTGTAATAGAGTTCATTCTCTCTTGCTCATTCTGCAAAATTTTCTTCAAATTAGATTTTACGGCCCTTACAAAGTAAAGAAGAAAATGAATAAGTTAGGTTATAATAATATTAGTCTGATCTAAATAAATTAATGGAGTAGTAGTATATTGAAAGAGATAGCCAAGTAAATTATGTAATTAATTTAGTTGTACCTGTGCCCCCAACTGAGGATTTAAGTGAAGAAATTAAATTGGACACTGTTGATATTGGAACAACAAATCTTCGGAATTCGGAAATTATGAAAATCTAGACCAGAAACTTTTACATTTACAACAGCAAGAAAGAAATGAACTTAAACAGTTATTATTCGAATATGAGCACTTGTTTCCAGATATTCCTACAAGGACAAACAAAATTTTTCATAAAGTTGAAAATGTAGATTCAAAACCGGTGAAATAACACCCATACAGGATGAACCCTCTCAAACAGGAATACTTGAAAAAAAGAAATTGAATATTTGCTGGAGAACGATTTCATAGAGCCCAGTAAAAGTGATTGGAGTTCACCATATATACTTGTTCTGAAACCGGATAAAACTTTCCGGATGTGCACTGACTATAGGAAGGTGAACAGTGTGACAAAACAGATTCATTTCCATTACCAAGAATCGATGATTGTATTGATAAAATTGGAAATGCCAAGTACGTCACCAAATTTGACCTTCTGAAAGGATTTTGGCAAATTCCACTAACGGAAAGAGCAAAAGAAATTTCGACTTTTGTGACTCCAGATGGACTTTATCGATATAAAGTAATGCCGTTCGGGATGAAGGGTTCTCCAAGTACTTTTCAACGTTTGATGAATATGATTACCTCTGGTCTAGATAATTGTGATGCTTACATTGATGATGTCATCATCTACAAAGACACCTGGAAAGGACATCTAGCCACGATTCGGAAATTCTTTGAAAGACTCACTGATGCAAATTTGACAATCATTTTATCTAAAAGTGAGTTCTGCCGTGCTTGTGGAACTTTTTTAGGACATGTTGTGGGACATGGACAAGTTAAACCTATAGATGCTAAGGTTAAGGCTATCTCTGAGTCCCCTGTGCCTGTCAGTAAAAAGCAACTGATACGATTTTTGGGTATGGCCGGACACTATCGAAAGTTTTGTTCCAATTTTCTAATATTGCTGAACTTCTGACAAACTTGTTAAGTAAGCAAAACAAGTTTCTTTGGACTGAAATATGTCCGGAAGCTTTTGATAGATTAAAAGCCATACTCAAAAGTGCGCCGGTTCTCACAGCTCCAAATTTCAATCAATCTTTTAAATTATCTGTGGATGCAAGTGATGCTGGGGTTGGAGCAGTATTAATTCAAGAAGACAGAAATGGTGATGATCACCCAGTGTGCTATTTCTCTAAGAAATTAAATAAGCACCAAAGAAATTACTCAACAATCGAGAAGGAATGTTTGGCTTTAATATTGGCATTTCAGCATTTTGAAGTTTACATTAACTCACCTCCTTCTCCGGTTGTTGTGTATAGTAAACACAACCCACTTACTTTCATTGACAAGATGAAAAATAAAAATCAATGATTATTAAGGTGGAGTTTGTTTTTGCAAGAATATAATCTCAACAGCAGGCACATCAAAGGAAAAGACAATCTGATTGCAGATGCACTTTCCCGTGTATAGAAATATTATTTCATAGACACTTTATATAATTCATAAAAATTTTCTTATGTAATTTTGCTTACCTTATGTATAATTTACATATGGTAAAAAGAAAGCTTTATTATATAAATCTTTCTTTTTCTTTACGGATATGTAATTAAATTGCTTGTGTGTTACTTTTAAAATTCTTTTTTTATTTTATTTTTGTTTCATTACATCTTGTAATGATTATTTTCACGGGATTCGATATTCTCTTTCAGTAATTCTGTTTATCGAAAACGTAAAAGGTGTTACATTAACATTATTTTTAGCTCACTCTGGTACACCGTTTTGTAAACACTACGCGAAAACGATTGGCTATTGCCAGGGTCATTTTAGCCTTCGCGTTAGTCTGAATAAACAATGTTTTATTTTCAAATTTATTTCAGAGTGAGAGTCTGGTTCTTAGATAAAGGCTGTTCTTGCTACGAGACAAATTTAATTTTTTCTATTACGTTGTTCAAGTGTCAAGAGACCACATAACCTATCACGCGAGAACGGGATGATATTTTAGTTGGGTTTAATACCCTTTCTGAGAGCTTTTTAGTCAGTTGTATTTGAACCTTGAGGGCTCGAGAGGTTTCAATTGTTGAAGCCAGATTGGTTTTTGAAGTTCATTTGTTTTTGGAATTTAATAATTTATTCTCTAGAAAACCAAACGAGTGTACCTTTTTATAAAAAGTTCTGGGTGAAAGAAATTCAGTGGAAATTTATTCTGGAGTTATACGGAAACATAAACTGTGATTCAATTGAGGAATTGTTGCCATTTGTACAACGACCACATCTGACGTCATCGTCTTCAATATTGGAACGTCATCGAGATTCTAACCTTCATTTTATTAGAACTATTTAGTGATAGCACTTGTATTTTTCAATCTTAAGATTAAATTTTGGATTATATTCACAAACCGTAAGTCCTATTTCCAATTTTTACATTGTTTTCTAGGGAAATAAATTATTTTGTTAAAATATACAAAGCTTGTTGACTTCACTCTTTTTTCTTGTTATTATTGTACGAGCCTGCACGTAACAGTATTATCATGTAAGGTCTTTGGTATGTGAGCAACAATACGTCTTTCGTTATCTCGTACGGATTTATACATCTGAATATCCATGTGAATTGGTTGTATCCGTAAGGTCTTAGGTATATGAGTACCAATACGTCTTTCGTTATCCCCTACGGATTTATACATCTGAATATCCATGCGAATTCGTTGTATCCTGTAAGGTCTTAAGTATCTAACAATAAATGTAACAAGAGTTCTATTTTGTACAACATTTTAGTTACCATTAAAGTGTGTTCCACACATGTAAATTCTATGTACTTTAAACTTTAAAACTGTAAACAACAAAACTACCGCAGATAAACAAAGACATAAACATTATTCGTTGAGCTGAGAGAGACTCTAGCAAACACAAATACTAGCAATTAGCGTAGATCTTTTGTGTGAATGATATGATATAGGAAAAGGCGGCGTTAGGTTTCGAAACCCATAAACTTTATCATATGCAGTTGATATCAATGAAATTAGCAGGATAATCAATCATTGCAATTTAATTACGCAAAATAATTACCTGTATTAATCTGAACTTTCAGGTTTTGTTGTAAAGATTTATCATCAATGCTTTTCTGGTTGTCAATCTTTCCAGTTATTCCAACTTTACATTATTAAATTACATCTCGTCTTTATAGAAACCATCATGAATCAAGTCAGTTCTTGTTTCATTATGTTTCATTATTGTGCCTGTATAGTAAAAGGCTCGAGTTAATTGGTAATGTTGTGAGAGCTAACAACAAAATTTATTCTCTGCAATGATATCGACATATTAACATTAATGTTGTCAAACGGATTGGTAAATTGTATTTCCTTCTTCGGCAGACCGTCTATTACAATATAGCTATCCACCATTCCCTCCACTCTGCTTTGCACATAACAAAATATTTATTTAGCTATAAATGTGCTCTTACGTAAAGATTTGTTTTATAAAAAAGTAAAGTAACCAAGATTTGTCCAATGACTCGAGACTCCCCTTCTTAAAGATTTTTGTTCAACTTTCAAGCTTTTTCTGCTGTAACTTTCTTCATAATTAACGGAATTGTGTCTTCAAGTGTTATTATAACTATTCTGCAATTTTTCTAATATCTGTGTTTGATGGTGGACCTATCAACATCCCCAAGAGCTACTTTAGAAGCATGACGTGGGCTTCAGGATGATTTGATTTAAGTACTGCATTAACATGTATAACAACGTTTGTTGGTCACGTGACATTTGCCTGCATGTAATAACGCTGATTTGTATTACCCGAAAAATTAAAATAACTCTGCGAGTAAATTACTTGTAGACTGGGTATTGCTATGCTGAATTTCGTGCGTGCTTGGCTATTGGTCCTTAGTGGTGTTGATTTGCTTCAACTCTAACATCGTGTCTTCTAGTAGTTTAAGTCCGAGTGGCTCCATTAGTATTTACTATCATCTTTTCCGTTACTGCTTATTTTAATTTTATTTTCATTTCTGTCATGTTAACCGCTCATTTATTTGCAAGAAAATTTCGAAAGTTAACACAATATAAATCTAAATTGTAACAAAGCTTAATTGCAAATCATATTTTAAAGTAACCATGAATTATGAAAAATAATTTGAAATTTAGTTGTCGAATTAAAATTATGAAAGAAAAAAGTGCGCATAATATCGAAAATCGTGATATATATCTGAATTTAGTAGCACTTATTTCAAACTCTGCAAAACTAAATTCATGAGAAACTAAAGACAGATGAAAATAATAAATACTATAAATAGTAAAGCAACACGTGAAAAGAAAACAAAGGGTAGTTTCAAACCTGGAAAGATGAAAACAGAATACTACAATGAATTCAACAGGAAATACAATTAAAAAAAAATGTTTTCACTACCATGACAATGTATCACAGCCATGACAATTCCAAAATAATTAATCTGGCCAAAAGGACAATTTTATTGGCATAAAGAGAAAAGAAGAATAGGATGCGACTCTGCCTTTCGTTTTGACTACTCTCAACGATACATGAACGTGTTAGTAAAGCTAATGATTATATTCGATAATGTCATTTCATGTGCTTCTTTCGGTCCCGATCAACGAGAAAATTGTCACCACTGGTCAGACACAGATTATATATAGTAAAAACATTACAATCATTTAATGTTTATAAAAGTAATATAGCAAATCATGTGAAAAAGATGAATTATTAAAGATTGCTAACTTTATCATTGGTGATGTTAGTCCTCGTTGTCTGAGACAGGCGTTTGCCAGTTCTTAGCTATTCAAATAGCCGAGTAGAATAGCCTATATCTGAAAGTAGCTGTAATAAGTAAGTGACGATTTTGATTATTCATATATGAAAATCCTGTTTACCATGACGATGAATATATTAAAGTGAAACTGCTATAGATGATTATGCAAATCACAAGTTGTTCTGCAACATTTCTCCAAACAAAGGTACTAATCTTTCACACGAGTTCTTGAACATCACAAAAAGCTAAATGATGCTCTTGACATGAATGAATTACGGTACAACGTGGAACAAAATCCCTTAGAATTAAACAAAGCGCTCTATTATGTAAAACCAGACAGTAAAACAGCCGGCACCCAGAAATAAATCTGCAAGGGACTTGCTGTTTACGTTAGGTTGGAGAAAACAAAGGCAACTATGTAGATTATCTCAAGGACCTTCTTGTTAAGGACCTATTGTTGTACAATGACGACCAATGTACATTAACGATGATAAAAAGATGTACACAACAAACATATATGAGCCGTTTGACCAACAAGTAAGAGAGGCAAAGTCTACAGTTTGCAAATATCACAGAAAAAAATCAACATTGAAAATGTCCACCTGCAGTGAATTGATTATTCACAACGTAAAACGGAATTTAGAATTTAGAGTTGATGCACATGCCTTAAGAGTCTTTGATTTAAAAATTTAAAAACATGAGATCTGATAATGCAACTTATGAAAACTGATTGAAAAATGAAAAAGACATCAACATAATAAAGAGCCATCAAAATGTCTTGAAAGTAATACAACGCAGTTAGCTGAACGTCTAACACATTTGGAGAGATATTTAAAAAAAACAACAACCAAACATTTAAAACAATCACTTCGTTAAGGGGGCGCTCACCAGTTATTATGTACTTTTGAGAGAGTGACGTATGTAAGGTGAAGTTGTTTGCATTTAAAACATGCACAGTGGAGAGAATGTTGGCATACCTTTATGCTACTTTGATGTAATGTGACTGACATTTCTTTGGATATTGTACTTTTGGAAATTTTAAATGATCTTAGCACACTGCTAACTAAAATGACTGCTCCCTTGTGCTCCAAAAATCAGCCTGAATTTGTCTAAAGTACACTATCCTTAGCAGCTGTTAAAATAGGGAAAATGAATTTTGCCAGACTAGACAATACCAGCTTCTGAACGTGCAATGAATGAATTACCAAATATATAAAATGTAAAAAAGTTATCAGCTCTTTTTTTTTTACAATTTACCTCTGAAGTTCAGGAAGTGAAAATGACCAGGTAGAGCTAGCACTTTTTTGAAAGGTGCACATCTGGAGTAAGGTCAAGCTGTAAACTCTATAACCCATATTACACCCATCAATCATATACCAAAATAAAGGGAATTGAAGGTTCTTTTAACAATACCTAAGATATACAAGGTCTTTTTTAAATAGCCAGTATAAGTAGTGAGGAAACCCGGGGGAATTCTTTTTCTTTAAAATTCTAATATGCAAAATACGAAACTGTAGAGCGCCACCTAAAGAAGTAAAAATTACGATTAATCAAAGAATGAAACAAATGTGCAAAGAAAAGTAGCCACTACAATACGTATAACTACAGCGACCTTTCCTCTGCTTACGGCAAAATTTGTGAAGGACTTAGTAGGCGGAGGAAGAGGAACAGGTGATGGTAGTGCTCCATTAGGGCCAATGATAATTCACTCGTTGGCAAAGTTAAAATATAATAACAAATATTGGTAATTGTTTTTTTTTCACTTCTTAAAAAAGTAGTAGCATCATTGCCTGGAGCAAGATGTTTCTTTCATGCAATACTTCCTTTGCTTTCCTGAAGAAAGGGCCAAATCCAACATGTTGAATCATCTAAATCAAATTTCGCTTTAAAATAGCTGCATGGTGATGTAACCTTCCTCAAACCACCACCTAATCCAAGAATTACTTTTCCATGGTTAAATTACACTCAGACAAATATTTATATCGTTTTCTAAGGTACATATGATCATCAGTGATTTTCTGTTGTTGCTCCCTAAATGTATATACATTCATAAGATTGTGGATTTGACGACCTTTAACGTATATTTTAGAAACCAACATACCTGTAGCGGAGATGAAAACTACGAAACTGAAGATGATAAAAATATACTTAATGATAATATTATTCAATTTTAATTTCAGCCATCACTGAGTCAAAAAATCTGTCATGCACGAAGTGCACAAAGGAAAACAAACTTCATCGCAAGACAATGCTGTAAATGAATATATGAAATACACATTTAATTTAGCGATGTCGTTAAATGTTTCCTTTTCCCGATTAATCTTTTACACCTGGTTGATACCAGAAGCATGAATGGAGAAAATAATTAGACCAATTAAATAACATTAAAGGCTTCGGTCATTATGGACAAATTACAATTCTGAGCTCCTTTGGCAACTTTTTCCATCTCTTTTTGATACAGATAACTTCAAATTATCTATATCTTCATGTGAGACAAAGGAAAATTGAAACCGGCTTTAGGCGGTATTATTCAACAATGTATCATTTGTTTGTCCTCCAAGCTCTTTGTGAAATATTAAGAGCTAAGAAAATTAGAATGGTTTGCACATTTGACTTTAGTAAACCCTTCGACTCTGCTTGGCAAGCCAGGCTGTGGATACAATTATTAGGAAAAAATAAATTAACTGGGTGACTATCAGTATAACATGCAACATGTCTCAACGTGTCAAGTCAAGTGGTAGTTTTGCATCGAAACAGTCTGGTTACTTTCATTGCAATAAGGAGGTGAGGTAAGGTGAAAATCTCTCAACAATTTTATTTCTAGGTTTCTTAACAACAATTGCACTGGTGTATAGTGTATACCTAGACGTTTCAGACAATTTGATATGATTTTTATCTTCAAAATCCTTGATCTGTTATATACTGATGATACTTTGTATTAGATTCCAATATAGCTGAAGTGTATCGAGTGAATATTCAAATCTGTTGAAATTTGAATATAAACATTACGAAAACAGACATTTCGTTATTATAGAACACTCAATGACGTTAAATATGAATTCACAATTGGTGAGCACGTGTTTGATATTGGGGTCCTTTCAAATACTTAGGAGTTGTCTTTTCTTATCACTGATGTTTTAAAAGAGCACCAGAACACTAGGCTACCGTGCTAAATTACCGTATCAATGAATACAAATGGTGAATCACCGTACTGGTTAACAATTGCATCTTTTTGGACATAGCAATCTATGTATTTGACATCATACCTGTGAAGTGTATGGCCTAAAATTATTATAAATCTTCGAAAATTTGCGAATGAATTTGTAAGAAACGTTGCAGCATGGAGACAAGGAATGTCCATCTGTTATATATATATATATATATATATATATATATATATATATATATATACTCTATACCATATATATATATATATATATATATATATATATATATATATATATATATATATATATATATATATAATAAACCTCGGAAATAACCATCGACCGACCCAAGAGAAGCTATTGGCAAGCTTTCTCACATTCCCAAATTAGCCGAACCTGAGACTCGGTCGAACCTGAGACTCAAACTCACGCAGACAGAGGTGAGATGGCAATGATCCGTAACGGTGGACTCTTTAGACCACTGGACCACTCGGGGCCCCTTATATATATATATATATATATATATATATATGGAAGATATGTATCAAGAATACCTTGGTATTTGTTAGAAGGCGAGAACGTTTTAATTAAGGATTTACAGTCTTCAGGGAACAAAGCACATGATTGGAGAAGCTTTACCAGATCATTATATTCATGCGTGGCGCGCCTTTGTAACCCATTCTTCTAAAACGAAATGTTGTAACAGTATTGAATGATTGGCGTGCCTATGTAACCCATTCTTCTAAAGGGAAATGTTGTTACAATATTGAATGAGTGGTGCGCCTTTGTAACCCATTCCCCTATAGGAAATGTTGTTACAGTATTGAATGAGTGGCGCGACTTTGTAACCCATTCTTCCAAAGGGAAATGTTGTTACAGTATTGAATGAGTGGCGTGCGTTTCTAACCCATTCTTCTAAAGGGACATGTTGTTACAGTGTTGAATGAGTGGCGTGCCGTTGTAAAAAATAACCTTTCAAAGGGAGATGTTATACAAAATTGACTGAGCGGCGTGCCTTTTTAGTCCAACTTTCAAAAAAAAAATTTGAGAGCAGTGTTGAACCAGGATCTAAATTGCGAAGACCAACTGTTAGATTACCTCGAAATGCATATCAGCTACTAAATAAAGTTAAAGAATTCTAGTCAAAGGCTTCCAAGTGAAAATAGGCAATGGAAAAGTAAACCACACGAGAAAAGAAATTGTAATTGCTATGAGCAATATTGAGGATGAGCACCGATGTTTCTTCATTTGTCCTATTCCTTTTTGGAAATGAGAAAGTAAGACTTTTGAAGCCATTTGCTACTGAAAGTTCAAATAACGTAAACTTGTAAACGCTATTTTCCACAACTAATTGAAGAGTTATTCCTAATCTGTCCAAGTTTCTCATTTTCATAATGAGAACAATAACCTAAATTATTATTGATCTAATGATAGATTTGTGTTGACATGATATGTTACCAGAGTGCTTTACAGATACTTCTATACAGTAAAAGACGGTTATTCTTGACCGCTAATCTAAAGCCTGATGTTATTATACCGAGTGTGTTCTTTAACATTTATAAATTCGTATTAAAGCACTTTAAGCAAACATTACCACAAATTGTTTCTTATTTTACATTAATGATATTTAAATCATTTATTTACATTTTTATATCAGGATTAACAATACCATTTCGACTTGTAAAATCATTGTGATTCTTGTAATGTCACATGTAAATGAAATAAGCTGTTTGGATGCTTTCATGTGCCACCAGCGTGTGGCCTGAGAGATTGGTCATAAATAAAAATCTGTTCTGTTCTATCGTGCAACTTTGGCATGAAAATGGTTAGCCAAAACGACACCACTCTGATGAAAACGAGCCCGAAGCTAAATCAATTTCGAACGAGATAATTGGTTGGTCCCAATAACAGACATACCACTCGTGATTTGAATGCCTGTATAGGGCAATTGACCAAAGTGTATTGTTTAGGTCATACGCACCCAGTTCCTATAAGCACCAGACTGGTATTGGCAATATTCTCCATTTAAGTACTATAATGCTCAGAAGAATAGTTCTCTCGTATTTATTATAACATATATATGTTAATTGTAATTTAAATCTTCATTAAGTTTTGTTTCACTGAAGCTGAGAAAAAACTGTATGTACTATTAAAGAATAATTAAACACAGTGAAAGCAGCCATTTTAGGTAATTGAAGAAACATTGCTCAGACACACTATTGATGTACATTCCTATGATAATAAAAGGTGAAGGGAACCTGGAAAAGTGTCTATTTTAGACAGCTTGTTGTTACAAGAATATAAAATTTAAGGCAGGTTTGCCTGCATGTAGATATGCTGTCATTGTCCTAACTAGTTACAAAATCTCTTGTTGAAGTAATCTGAACTAATTCCGAGTCATTTAATTGTATTTTCTTTTTCAGATTTAAGTCATATGTTCTCTGACAAATCATTTGTGTTCAAAGTACCTTAAAGGTATCAGCTCTACCCTGCACACTATTGATCAATTAAATAATTTTTCTCTTTTGGCTTACTTTAATAGTGTTACTAGCAGATGATGTCAAACTGAATCCAGGTCCATCCCACTCCTTTGAAACAGGTACACACAATTTTTTTTTCTTCACTAAACATTAGATTTGTCCGAAACAAGCTTGAATTTCTCGCTGAAAATGTCTATGACTTTGATAGCATTGCCCTAATGGAGACTCAGTGTGATAACTCTATTGACAGTGATGCTATTAAATTAGATGAATACGACGACACCAAAGGGGTGATAGAGCTCATCATATGGGTGGAGTTATGGTTTATATATCAGAAATATCTAGTACTCAAACATGTAACAGAGATACCTGTCTAAATAAAACATACTTTAGATTAAAATTTATGTAAAGCAAAGTTTGAATATCTTTAAGTTCTTTCAAAAGTGCGTTAAGGATACGATGCGTTTAACTGCTGTTTCTTCCTAAGATTCTAACTTTAAAGGAATTATTGTTATTATCAATATTACTCTTACGCAGACTATATAATAACCAATTAGTGATGTAGGTCTTTTACATTCTAAATCCTTTTACTTCCGACATTTGGTAACATGATTGATGGATATCTCTCTTATTTTAATCAGCCAAGGTTGTGTAAAGTTCCAAATACACAATATCAGCCAAAGATGTGTAAAGTTCTAAATACACATAATCAGCCTAAATACACATAATCAGCCAAGGTTGTGTAAAAAGTTATTAAATTTTTAAATACACATAAACAGGCAAGTCTGTTTAAAGTTCTAAATACGTATAATCAGCCAAGGCACTGTAAAGTTCTAAATATATATAAGAAGAGAAAGGTTGTGTAAAGTTCTAATACATATGGTCATTCAAAGTTGTGTAAAGTTCTAAATACATATAATCAGCCAAGGTTGTGTAAAGTTCTAAATACATATAATCAGAGAAAGGTTGCGTAAAGTTCTAAATACATACAATCAGAGAAAGGTTTTGTAATGTTCTAAATACGTATAATCAGCCAAGGTTGTGTAACGTTCTAAATACATATAATCAGCCAAGGATGTGTAAAGTTCTAAATATGAATAATCAGCCAAGGTTTTGTAATGTTCTAAGTACATGTAATCAGCCAAGGTTGTGTAATGTTCTGAATATATATAATCAGCCAAGGTTGTGTAAAGTTCTAAATATGTATAATCAGTCAAGGTTGTGTGTGTGTGTGTGTGTGTGTGTGTGTGTGTGTGTGTGTGATTTGGATTTTTAACGTAGCTTTAACAATTTTTCAGTCATATCGCTACGATGTCTGCGGTGTGGTAGTTTATAGTGATGTCTAGCACTGGGGCATCATGCCGCAGACATGTAGCATGATGTCCCACCTAGTCACATTATCCTGACACCAGGCCGACCAGTCCTAACACTAACCTCTTAATGCTGAGCGCCAAGCGAGGCAGCTGTTAGAACCATTTTTGTAAGCCTTTGGTATGACTCGGCCGGGGATCGAACCCACGACCTGCCACATCCGAGGCGGACACTCTAACCACTAGGCCACTAGAGCGGTTATTCTCAAGGTTTTGTAATGTTTTAAATACATATAATCAGCCAAGGTTATGTAACGTTCTAAATACATATAATCAGAGAAAGGTTGTGTAAAGTTCTAAATACATATAATCAGCCAAGG
>JAECUM010049027.1:0-15477 GCA_016617855.1 Megalonaias nervosa
AGAGAGAGAGAGAGAGAGAGAGAGAGAGAGAGAGAGAGAGAGAGAGGATTGGACGCCCAACATGTATGCATGAGAAGCAAACGATGTGCGTTTCAATCAACAATCACATTAAACCCATTGATCCAATTTATCTGAGGCATATTTTTTTTTTTATAGTTAAACTTAATATATAGTTTCAACGGAATTATGGAGATACCTGGTTTCAACTTACATTATGATGAATATGAATTAGTGTAGTGGCTAGACATTACAGGTCTTCTACAGTTTGACTTCCATTTATAATTCGCACCAGGGTAACTTCAATAGCCATTAACTTGATTAATATGCACATAAAAGACTTCCACAGGATTTTTCACTTCGTATTTAAATTCACCGATCCATTTGACATTGTATGCAAATAATTAATTTATACATCTGCATAAAGAACTTAAAAACTAGCTAGATAGACAGACAGACATATAAACAGACTCACTGACTGTGTGATTCACTTATATCATTATCTATCTAGCATTCGTGAAGTTAAAGAAATGGTTCCAAAAAAGATCAGTGAGCCACAGAGCATGAAATTACATTATAAACGTTTTGTCTTCACGTTTATTCAACCGATCTTTTATACTGATTCTGGTTCAGTTAATGGGATGCAGTGGACTTTTATAGCTTTTCTGCATTTCTCTTTGATTACATTAATTAGTTGTGTCTCTTTTTTCTTGAATTGATTAAACCGAAAACTAAAGTATGAATAGTATTCATTTTAATTTTATTTTGTTATGATTAATGGATTTTTTATATTTAAAAAAAAAAACCTGTCATTAGCGTCTTAGCACTTTTTAAATGTATATGGTTGTTGCGAAGTATATCAACTCTCTCCATCGTTAAATGAAAAACGAAGAAAGCGTTGTAAAACTTATACATCTATAAATGTACTTCATACTTATCTCAGAGCAAGGTTTCTTAAAGTAACGGTCGAATTTGTGATAGCCTTGCCTCGTTTTCGTAAGAGTAAATAGAATTTCATTTAATATTTTGGTATATAGACTACTTTTTCATAAAGAAAAGAAACACACTCGCACTCATGCATATCATGTTAACGACAAAATCACTCAGCTAAAAATAATTGAATGTTAATTAAGAAGCAATTTTGACATTATTTACATCGAACCTTCGCACGCTATTTCAAGCAAATATTCGTTCGGTTGTTTGTCATATTTGTTTTAGTATCTGAACCTCCGTTACCAAACAGCAAGCGTAGAATATTGAACATTTTGCAATGTAAGGCCAGGAACGGAAAACATCCCTGACCAAAATTATCGGAACGCGAAGTCAGCTAAATGGCGTGAAACAGGTTTATTGATCTAACCAAGTACGGCTTGACTGACATAGTCAATTTCAAGTGCTTTGATTCGTGAGCAAAGGTCAAGAAAAAGTCCATACCAAGATATGATTTTCAAAGCTAAGCAAATATTGGAAGATGTACAATAGCGATTCGTAAAGGTGGCAAGATAATCGATGGATTAAATGATTACGTCTGTGTAATATTTTACCGTTTCTGCTAATTTCTATCATTAACAGGACTGCCTTTCATAACCTAAGTAAGAGTAATTCCGTTATATCTTTTTCTCTCGTTCTTATTCTGGATAATGAATCTGTCCCTATGTCCTTTAGGAAGCAAATAAATCCCCCAAAAATACATTTAACAGAATTAAAAAATAAGAAAAGAAATGATTAATAAAAATATAAGTACAGTATTTACAATTTTATTGTCAATTGAATCTCTATATAAAAAAAAAAGAAAAAAAAAAAAAAGAAAAAAATACATGCTGTTGATTGGTTTTATTACTAATCAGCTTTTAGGAAACTGATGCGAATGTCTATTTTACAAAAAGTCCAATACCAGACTTATGGTTTTCCCGGTAAAGTAAATATTTGACTATTGATACAACAGTATATGCCCTTCTTCAGTGTCAGTTGGACTGGTAATCCATTCTATCACAGAGACTGAGATATAGAATGCAGAATACCGCAAACAAAATTATCGGATTCAGTCTGTATTTATCGATCCCATATCAGCAACAAAGTGTTCTATCAAATCCAGTGGTTGCCAGCTAAATATAGTGATTATCAAATAAAACTTAACCATGAAAATCGAACTGACAATTTTACAGATCCATCTTGAGTCGTTCATAATCAAGTTAATGTTTTGCAGTCTAAAATTAATACCTCTATTGTCAGTGTAGGGTATTAAAGTATATTTTGCGTAATTTCGCTCACGTATCATTCGATTAAAGCTATGCTTTGCGCACTCTCTGCGTAGGAGCTGTACAATTTAGACTTTGGAGCTACGCAATGTGGCTCAGCCTCCCGAGCGGCAGTTGTTTGGTTTTGGCTTTGAGATATTTGTGGTGGTACTGCTGTACTAGTTTATTGATATCATCAACATTATCATCATCGTCGTCATCATTGTCGTCGTCATCATCACCACCACCACCACCATCATCGTCGTCGTCGTTGTCATCATCATCATCATCATCATCATCATCATCATCATCATCATCATCATCATCATCATCATCAATTCCTTAACCCAGGAGGTCGTTGTGGCACCACAGTTGACTTTACAACCAATTCTCTCCATCTTTCCCTGTTCTCTACTACCGTTTGGGAATCTCCAAATCCCATGCCTGTCCACTTCTTAATGTTGTCTTTCCACTTCTTTCTCTTTTTCTGCATTGTTTTTGCCAGTCCAGATGGTCTTGAGACATGACCGTACCACTATTTTACATTTGTTTATTGATGTTTATTGATAAGATGCTATTTATTATTAAAGAATTAAAGCATTTATCAACTTTAATTTGATTTTACCGTCGTAAGTACAGTCTTTACAGTTTTATTATGTTAAGGCTCACGTTTCATCAAGGTAGTCAGTTGTGAGCTAATGTGTGTGTGTGTGTGTGTGTGTGTGTGTGTGTGTGTGTGTGTGTGTGTGTGTGTGTGTGCGCGCTTTGGATTTTTAACGTAGCTAATTTATAACTGAATGATCAGATTTACAACTTTGATATTGGTGTTTGATGGCGGACCTATTGACATCTTCAATAACTTCTTCAAAAGCATTTTACATTCAGCCATGAAAGCCTAGTTTACTGTTGCATGATGAACAGAGTTGATAAAATGTTGAGCTTTGTGAAGGTTTTTGTCTGATTGTTGGGTTTGCTTGACATTTATCTTTAGGTCGAAGTAATGTTATTTATTACCTGAAACAAGCTAAAATGTCTTTTTGGGGTTATATGTAAGCAAAGTCTTTTCATGTCTTTTTGTCTACTGGCTTGTCAGTATTTTTAATGGTATTGATTTTCGGGGTTTTTAACATTGTATTTTTATTACGCTTTTGTTGCGTTTTCTTTGCAGGTGACTATTCTTTATCTTTTTCATGTCTTTTCAATTTAATAAACAACTGTGATAACAATTTATAAGCTGTTTCGTCGCGAGTTCAGATGTTTCGGATAGGTTACTTGCAATGTAATTTACAGGGATATATATATATATATATATATATATATATATATATATATATATATATATATATATATATATATATATATATATACTATATATGGAAGAGGTAATGTGTTCCAGATTTCAATTCTTTGAAAACAGTTACTAGAAACATTCTTTCAAACCATACATGATATATATATAGGTAAATGTTTTCCAGATTTCAATTCATTGAAAACAGTTACTAGAAACATTCTTTCAAATCATACATAATATAACAGAGAGATGATAAAATGAGTCTTTTCAAAATAAAATGAAGAAATTGAAACATTATGAATACAAGAGACCAAGATACCAGTACGATAAATACTACGAGATAATTCAAATGACAAGAAACATAATTGTATATGCATTTTGAGACGAGATTATATCAGACACGACAAAGACAATGCTGTGTGACATCTTTTCAATTATAACGTAGATAGATAAACCTTAATAAAGTCAGAAGGAGTTAGTGATGATGAACGTCATGTTGATCATGTTGTTCTACGTGCCGTTTGTATCTTCTGATCCTGTACACGAAAGGAAATGTTCTCCCTGGTCGAACGCTAATACACTAGAGCCAGCGAAAACACAGGAAACTATTAAGGAACTGACATTGAAAGAAAAACACAATAAAAAAGTTATAATCATTAAAGATAGTTACCTTCATCACTGACGCAATTCCGAATAATATTTTGTCAGTCCTGAACGTGTCTACTTTGTGGTATGCCAATGGCATTGCATGTTTATTGTTGTTGCTTTATACGTTATATCCTTGAGAGTATTCGTGATAGACGGCAACTCCTGTAATAATATCTATTGTTACAATAGATATAAAGGTACACACCCACCAGTAACGAAACAGCAAGTACAAATGTAATTAGGAATTATCGGTATTTTCGGGTTCCTCATTAATTGAATTTTCTTTTTTAAATCAATCTGTTTCAAAATTATGATGTGTGCACCAGATGCAGATAACGGTTTTCAAAGTTTGAACGATTAACACTGATAAAGTTATCTAAATCGATTTGCAGTAATTGAATCCTATTTCGGGTCATACAGTAAATTGTCTGTTACGGAATCGCGTACACGATAACACGTTTGTATTACATTTATGAACATATAGAGAGACTGGATTGCGTTGTCGCAAAGAGAATTTACCATGGTGTATGGTTTATGACTTGGCATTCGCTAATACGCGAAATTTGTTCACTTACAGCAGCAAGTACAAAGAGCGGCAGTACCAACCCACTCACTCCATTTTTTGGCAGTGGGATGACTACGATTTGTATTTTGTTACAATACATTGGTGCATTCTCAGGGAGCTGTCCACTGTATTCAACTATGTGACATATGTGACAGCTTAAAACGTTCTTGATTTGCAAGCCTCTGTATACAATAAAATTGTCTGATACACTGAATGTTTCGGAATTGATCTTTAATTCCTAGAAAAGTCAGTACTCTTTCAAATGATGGTATGGTATCTAATAGAGTATAGTCTGTTTCAGACTGGACATGTATGCAGCTGAATGGACGATTGAATTCAATTATATGTTGCTAATAATGAGAAGCGTGTTTGTTTGTCGTTATGCTGTGCTATTATTCTTGTACTAGACAGATTCATGTACGATGATGACTATCATATTCTTATTTTCATACATCCGTTCTTATGGAGGAAGATCTTAATGTGCATCAAAGTCACTTCATATGCGCGCATGAGAAATATATGTGTTCGTATTTCGTATATAACTATATTCTGAGGCGTGACTCGTCTATTGCACGGTTGTGTATTTGTAGCTGTTCTGGGGATGCCATGAACTCTGTGCGGTCTCTTAGACCGGATATCGTACTTAATGATAACTTTGTTGACATTGAGGAACGGATGGCACCGATCGACCCAGCATGAGGGGCCAAGAGTTCTGGACTTATCAGTGTGCGTAGTAGCTAGGTTCCAGAAAGATTCCTCAGCAGGCCAAGAGAATTCAGATACACAGAATCGTTCCTCAAACATTAATCTTGAGCACAGGCTTCGGATTATTTGCAGTCGTCATGAAACGTCATGGAATAAGCGTACCGTATCTGTTGATGAGCAGTATAGTTTGGTTTTCACTTAAACGTCAGTGTTGTTAGCTGTACGATGATCTACTTCAATATCATATTTATATCTATTCTGTATGTTGATGGATATATATATATATATATATATATATATATATATATATATATATATATATATATATATATATATATATATAGTATATATGGTGGACAACAATGTATTACATGGTGGTTTAGGCCAATATTATATCAAGTGTATTCATTCATTTATGCATAACAATACCTCATTGAAATTGGGTGAAGGTGATATATTAGCCAATTAAGGTGTTGAAAGGTTTTTCATGTAATTTAGCCTTTTATTAAGACCACAGTATTTGTGTGCATGTGTAGGTGTATTCTTTGAGTTTAATTAGTTTGTGTGAGATTGAAGCAAGTGATGTTAGAGTATCATAGACTGAAGTAAGTGATGTTAGAGTATCATAGACTGAAGTAAGTGATGTTAGAGTATCATAGACTGAAGTAAGTGATGTTAGAGTATCATAGACTTCAAATTCATCATCTTCCAAAATAAATAAAATTGTACTTTCTATTTCCGTGTTTTTGCTAGAGCCAACGCACCCGTTGGCGTCATCAAGCTGCACCTTCCAAATTATTGATTTCAAGAAATCGGACAATTACTTCTATCAAAGTGTAGATTGCAACATCTGAAAATAAGTAACTCTAGCATCGACAACAGTTTATATTTCTTCTTGATTTGTATCTGGTCCATTTTTATTTTTCAGTTAAGTTGTTTTTTAACCGTTTTCTCTGGGAATTTTCCGTTTGTAGCAGTGTTTGTTTCCTGTTTTTATCCTTTAAATTCATGACTAATTGATATATTTTTCTTCGATAATTCCTAATTATTCCTCCAATTTATTCTTATGCGTTTATCTATGATATAAAAATCTTCGCCGTTTATTTAACAGAAACAAGGACAGAATGTGATGAATTACTTTACTTCAAGCCATCGACCAATATAAAAGGAGGGAAAGGAAGGCATTGGCAGAAACGAATAGCAATATTATTAAGAAAAAATTAATAAAACAAAAACAAAACCCCACACGCACGCATGCACACTACGATATAATTCACATTGGAAGACAGTCTAAGTTACAAAGAATTCGACATGCAGAACCCAGCATTATAGCCTGTAAAGCTGGAAATGAATCTGTAGGTACATTAGGTCACATAAAACATGACAACAAATGCGTAAACCATACAAGAAACAAAATGCCAATATCCACTAGAATCTACTGTTTCATAATGGCAACCATTAAGAGTACCTGAAGAAACATCCGATGGAAATGACATTAATAAAAGAATCGTCGTCAGCTTGTAAGGAAAGCAGAATATGCAATAGAGTATTACCATGAAAATATTCAGTATGGAGAACTTTGATCTGCATTCAAAGAGGTATTTACTAAAAAGCAAACAGATTGAAGATTTTGATGGACATACCAGCAAAGAAACAGACCCAAACAAACAAACAAAATTGTACTGTATGAAAGTTGATGAGAGAAATTAGTCGATATCTAACACAGCTGGATATGAAGTTTAGATAACAATTTTAGGAATAATTACAAAGTTAGGGAAAAATACCTTCAGGTCAAAGACTGAAGTGGCGTCACAGTATCGGTTATAGCCATTGCAAAAAGTACGCCTATACCAAATTCTGTTCTGGCCATTTCTAACACTAGACATTTAATAGTAGGAGGTCGTGGACAAAGTACTAAAGACTTGAGAAATATTGCTAATAATTTATTAGAGTTCTCCAAGGAAGCCCCAGCTTTGCGCACTGTTACTGGCAGTGTGATATCACGTTTGAAAACAGCTTGACTGGTTGTTCATTATTGACTAAGAACGTCATATTTGTTGCATTTGTTTTGATTGTCAGTCTGTTTAAATGTACAAACAATTCATCTAGCAGAATGAGAGGTTCGTCATTGAAACTTACCTATTTACATCTCTAAAACATCGCAATACGTCGTTTTAGATATTAAAAATCAACGGGTTAAGACTTTTGTTCTCTAGAATGGTATTATTCGAAAACAACTAATTTGACCGTAGTTTTATTCAATCCAGAAAGGGGTTCAAGATGGTGGCCAGCAGGGTTGAAGCTCCAGCAGTTCTCTCATTTTAATTTCTTTTACTGGTCTTGATGTAGAACACTTTTGCGTCCGATATCCATCTACACGTATTATTGGCTGCAAAAGGTGTGACCTAAAGGATATTCTCACGCTTGAGTGAACTGCTTATTGATGAGGCACAGATGATTCTGGCTGAAAACTCTTCGACCAAATTCGCATGCAGAATTACCCACATATTCCGTCAGACACTACTGTGAGGAATACATAAAATACCGTCCTATACTTTTTGCCTCCAACGTAAATTATGCAAGTACACACTGGTCCTATCAATAGAAAACAGTCTAAATTCGCATGAATCCGTTGTGACTCAGGTGTCACATCGAGAAGTAAAGAAATTCTTTGCGACTAATGGTAGTTCTAAAGTCAAATGCACTGGACGTACAGCAGATGCTAAATACTATCCACTTAAATTCTACCAATCAAAGTTTTCGTATTAATGTAGTGAACATTCTATTAGATTAATTCTTTTATCCCCCTACCACCTTCAGAATTCCCATAGTGATATACCGTCCCCATTTCCATCCGGACCATTTTGCCGGCTTGATAAATTTTACAATGGTTCAAGCAAAAGGGCTTGCATCGCATCCATATCAATGCAAGATCCCATCTGCCACCCTGTGAATTAAGACAGCTTGCTAGAAATCATAATGACGCTATTCTAACTGTGACACTCATATTGATGACTCCGTCAGTGTAATGAAAATAAAATTGAACAACTATTGTGAATTTTAGAAAAGATGATAACAAAAATGGCGGAATTGGGTTGTAACTACATAAACTTTCTCTACACGACAATTTTGCATTAGGATTATTTTGGATTGATTTAGTATTACCCAAATGTAAACTTACATTTACTGGAAATTTGGCAAAATTTGGAAATGTTTGGTGACTTCAATATTTGTTTGTTAAATAGAACCTCAGGATCATGGAAGAATGTCAGCATCGTGGTAAAAAAGACGTGTGTGTGTGTGTGTGTGTGTGTGTGTGTGTGTGTGTGCGTGCGTGCGTGCGTGCGTGCGTGCGTGCGTGCGTGTGTGTGATTTAGATATTTAAAGTAGCATCCTACACAATATTAATGTGTGGCAAGGAAGATTTAATGTCAAATCATCCCGCACCATCCTAATGTATGGCAAGGAGGATTTAATGTTAAATAATGCCACACCATACTAATATGTGGCTAGGAGGATTTACTGTTAAATAATTCCACACCATGCTAACGAGTGGCAAAGAAGGATTCTCAAACCATGCTATTGTGTAGCAAGGAGGATTCCCCCACCATATTATTGATGTGACAAGGAGGATATAATTTTAAATAGGGTTCATAATGTGTTCGTGTTTTTTTGGGGGATCAATATTCTGATAATATCAAATATGAATTTTTTTTATTAAATACTATTGTTAATATTGGTGCAATTATGTTGCCCGTACATATGAAGATGTCGCTGGATAAAGCATATACTCCCCAAGCTTTGGTTTGTTTCAGCTTACTCCATACTAGGCGAACCATCTCTTCAGTGATTTTTGCATCTAGAGTCTCAATGGTTTAATTTTTCATGTATCATGTCAACTGAACTAGAAAAGTTAAAAAATTCTAAAAGATGTTCATACCAAGTTGCAGGCGTGATGCTGCTTTGTACACCAGTACTCGGATTTTTTTTTACAAGGCGCCAAAACCGTTTTGCAATCTTAGATTATATTGCAGATAAAAGACTATATATTGTTTTAATTCATTTTGCTTTTTTGCTTGCTGCTTGTAAGAGATTTATACATATTTCTAAAGAATTTATAATCTTCAAGTGCTTCAGTTGTGCTTTTTAATCGGAGCTGTTTTAGATACCTTACTGATTTCCTTTTTGAAGCTCTGCAGTCTATGCCAAACCAAGACTAACCTTTAGAAAGTTTCTTGGAGATGTCACAACTAAGTTTTGCTTTCTATTCACTGTCTTCATTAAGTTTGCTGGATCATGGTAAATAGCAGTTGTTGTTTTGACGCGTTCATTCAGTTTATTATCGTTGATGTCATTTAAAATCTTATCCATATTTTGCGATAATAAATCCTTGCAATATTTGATAAAAAATAAAACTTCTTCGTTCCATATGTATTTATCTACTTCATTACCCCCAGAGTCAACTAAAAGATTTTGATCTAATTTGCCCATCTAGCCAATGGAAAATACATATGTATAGAATGCCAGTCTATCACCTATGTCAAAGGACGACATAATTTATTCCTGAGGCCGAATTGCCATGGGTACAAGTAAATTTCTCTATGTCTTTATCTGATCCACGTGTACTATTGGCGATTCTTAACCCAGTCGTCAGCCACAGCTGTAGAAGTTTTTTCTCCATTGTGATGTATCCCTTTACGTCTTGATTGGCATGACCATACATGTCTTCGTGTTCTGTATATTAAAGTCCTGATGTAGGTCTATAACACTGTTTGATATAATCTGGATCAGTACCCGTATAGAAATGAAAATTACCCGCAATTATTATTTTATAGTCAACATATTTCGGTTTTTTGGTAAGCTATTTCATTTTCTATCACTAATAAATCCACTTTCTTCGGAATAATAATAATAATAATAATAATAATAATAATAATAGTAATAATAATAATTTTCCACGGCTACTACTATTTTTACACTCATCACCACTATTACTATTATTACTTTGAATTGTTTCTAAATTGTTGCTTCAGTATTTATAATAATTGATGTTAATTTCCTAATTGTGTATTACATTTTCATCGATAGCTTTACATTTTATATACTGTGCCGCCCTTGTGCTACGAACTGTGTGAAAACTGATTTTCATGAAGAGGACCCTCAATGAGTTGTGAAAACATGGCTATACAATGAAACGAAACTGCTTTTACCACCTACCCTACATACTAATAATTATATGACGACGACGAAGACGATAATGTAGAGGGCAATTATGATGTTTATTATGTGCCTTGTTGTACAACTGGCCCAAATATGATGTCTGTACACCATTAAGAGAGATAAACTAGTGATATTTGTAACATCTCGGACATGTTGTTTGAGTCTGGAGAATCCGATTTTCGCTGCAGGAGACTCAGACATAGCTATTTTTTCGTTTTTGTCTAACTAAGCAGCAAAATCTTCTCTCTCCTGGGACCGCTCCGATGGCCTAGTGGTTAGAGCGTCCGCCTCAGATGCATGAGGTCGCGGGTTCGAGCCCTGGCCGAGTCATACCAAAGACTTATAAAAACGGTACTCTGAGCTGCCTCTCTAGGCGCTCAGTATTAAGAGGTTGCTGTTAGGACTGGTCGGCCTGGTATCAGGATAATGCGACTGGGTGAGACATGATATTACATGTCTGCGGCATGATGCCCCGGTGCTAGACATCACTATACACTGCCACACTGTAAACATCGTAGCTACGTTAAAAATCCATGTCACACACACACACTTCTCTCATGGGCTTTTGTGTATCATACATTCTCTTTTCTACAAAAGGCTAAAGAGATGTGTTGTTTTTTAATTCCTTTTATGGGGGTGGATGGGGAAGAATTAAGCAATATTAGAAATCATGTATCGCAGAGGAATGTTAAGAGCGAGAAAAGTCTATCCACAAATTGTAGAGAGCAATAAATATCCTCAATTAATTATACCACTGGAAATTAGCACACACATTCTTTACGTCGTTTTTGCTTGTAATATTAAGAAAAGCTGGATACATGTTTTTATAATATAATCAGGGTTTATCGCCTGTGGCGATGCTTAATAACACATCGATCTCAAAGCCAATCTGGACAGGATGGCCTCCCTCGAACATCTTGCAAATTAATCAAACGCGATCGCTCTCTCAGTAAATCTCATTTACTCTCATAATAAACAGCTTAACTTGAATCAGCAATGTTAAAAAATCTGCGACGGACGTAAGACTTTCTCTGTGGAGAAATGTTTACCATCAATAAAAAGGTGTAAAATAACTACTGAACACATGTCCTTATTTCTGAGAATTTATCACATACACTAGCAGATACACACACAGACACACAGACACACACACACACACATATATATATATATATATATATATATATATAGTATATATATATATATATATATATATAGTTATATATATAAGTATATATATATATATATATATATAGAGAGAGAGAGAGAGAGAGAGAGAGAGAGAGAGAGAGAGAGAGAGAGAGAGAGAGAGCGCTTATCTTTGTACCTATCAACCTCCTTACAACCACGCACAAAGACAAAATTATTCACAAAATATTTCATGCTAACTAATAAATGTTTTGATTTTGGTAATTTGCATCCGCAAAATCGTGGTGTCCTAACTACCTATTCGATGTAATTTGACCGATCATAGTATAGTTTGACCTACAATTGTCACTTTCAGAAATAAAAAGCTATATAAAAAAAATTAAAACAAACAAAAATATGTAATACTTGCTAAAATAATTTCAATCCGATTTACTAGGTACACATGTAGTTTATCAAGTTATAAGCTAGTTACTAACAAATTTTTACATATGAAATACTTACTAAATACTTGAATTAAACAAGCAATATATATTATATATTATGTTATCTTCGTCGAAATAAATTATCTTTGTGGAAAGTATACCATCTTCCTGGTCAATAACAGAAATAAGACTCAATACACTTAACACTAAAACAGTTTTTAAAATAGAATTCTGAAAGTGACATGAAACTAATTTTTAATGTACTATCTCAATTTTAGGCAATGATTGATGCTGTTCTCAAAATGACGGTTGTATCTTCCCTCTAATAAGGAAGCCAAACATGACAAAATGCAAAGGTCATTTACTGAGCATTGTATTAGAATGGAATCAGCAATAGACATGAAATAAATAAATTCGTATCCGTACAAAATCTTAGTTTATCCAAATTTGATAGATATACTATATCTTATCGGCTATCTGATGTTGATTTTACTGAATAAAAATATGGTCATAAAACTTTAAAGTTGAAATTGATGTTTGCTTTCACCATATCTCTATTAATGTGCATTTTTCACTAAACGTCTGTCGTGTTCAGCATTACATTTCCATCTTTGTATCTATTCTCACTGTACGTCTTCGGTGTTTAATATTACATTTCCCTGCTGTCGCTTTTCTCACTGTGCTTCTGCTGTGTTTCATATTACATTTCCTTCATGTCGCTTTTCTCACTGTTTGTACATTGTGCTCAATATTACATTTCCTTCATGTCGCTTTTCTCGCTGTATTTATTTTGTGTTCAGTATTACAGTTCCTTCATGTCGCCTTTCTCACTGTATGTACATTGTGTTCAATATTACATTTCCTTCATGTCGCCTTTCTCACTGTATGTATTCTGTGTTCAATATTACATTTCCTTCATGTCACCTTTCTCTCTATATGTATGCTGTGTTCAATACAACATTTCCTTCATGTCGCTTTTCTCACTATATTTATGTTGTGTTCCATACTACATTTCCTTCGTGTCGCCTTTCTCACTGTATTTTTGTTGTGTTCAATGCTACATTTCCTCATGTCACTTTTCTCACTTTATGTCGCTGTTTTTAATATTGCATTTCGATTTGGTTGTGTTTTCTCACTGTATGTATACTGTGTTCAGTATTACATTTCCATCTGGTTGTTTTTCTCACTGTGCATATAATGTTTTTAATATTACAATTCCTTCATGTCGCTTTTCTCACTGTACGTATAAATGTGTTCAGTATTGCATTTCCCTCCGGTCGCTGCTCTCCTCATGCTTCGAACAAAGGTTTTAAAAATAAATAAATGAAAAACAATAAATTAAATTCTATATTGCCAAACAAAGAGACTCATAGTCATCTGACAATTTGCAAACATACATATAATTTGGACATGTATTCAACATTAGACATTAATTTCCACCCTAAAGCATACGGAACAATTTGTGTTTAAACTACCATCATAAGAGGAATGAGGATTTTGTTTGTTATTATTGATGTCAGATATGAACAATCTTTTGTTGTTTTGAAACATTTTCAATTATTCTTGACATATTTTTGTTGTTGTTCTCCTCGTTCTAATTCATACTAAATATGACTTGATGACGTTATTCAAAAGGATCTTTCTCAAATTTAAAGCAAATTCTTGGAATACATATTTTTTAATATATGTGTTTACATTTCTCCATAGCAGTTAGATTTGACAAAGGCTGAAATAAAGTTACATACCTGAAATGCCAGCTTCCTATACCGAAGAGCACGTTTGAGGACGACAAGCAACCAGTTTACAAATACACGCGTACTACGTTAAATACCTTTATAATGCCGTTATTTGGATCATATGTTGAACGTTTATATAGGGCCAAAATAAATTATATTTGGTCATTTGCGCTAAAAAATACCCATTATGAAAGTGTCGAGTAGTTTATACAAGTTTACCTTTGTTGCAATAATAGCGCAATGATTTATACTCTGTCATGCTGTATAACGTATTGATTCAAACGCCGATACGGAAAAGAGTGAGCCACTCAAACAGGAAACGGATAAATCAAAATGTGATCTCTCTCGAAGAGATTCTAATTAACGGTGATCATAGACAGCCTAGCCAGATCAAACAGTGATAAAAGGCCGGCAACTTACGTCAGCATTTCTCTCTGGAGGTTAGTTCCCCACATCATCAAGGAGACATAAAGAAGCTATTAAACACGCATCTGTGTGTTTGCCAGTTGTTCAGACGGTTCTGAATACCACATTGTCATCCGATTTGTCACCTTGCTTCATTATATATGCATTCTTCAGAAAAGGCGAAATGCGTGTTTTTAACGCGCATCTTGAGTCAGTTATCACATTAATATTCCTAAATTTTAAATAACTTTCTGAATTTTGTTTTAATAAAGGTTTCACTGCCTGCAATATATTGTTCTCCTTCTTGATGCTCTGCTTCGAACTAATATTTAGGTGTTTAGAGATGAACAGAATTTCTCAATAATCTGTACGATGGATTCGCCAAACTTATTAAAACTGCCACTCCGGTTATCCATCCATTACTAATATATTTCTGTCAAACCCTCGATATGGATTAAACTTAACATTTGGTAAATCTTGTACCATTGATGGTAACTACAGATTTATGAATCATAAACTATATAAAATTCTCCGTGTTATTATTTTTTTAAAACTCTACCACAAATCTTTTCTGCTGAAACAGATCTGGCTATTACTCCATGCTGGTATTATGCTAAATTCCTCATTAGAATCAACTACAACTAGCTTGTTAATTAACGGATTGCAGTCATAATTCGATAAATTATGAAAAGGTATGAGAATAAATCTATACTACTTTTTTCTATTCTTTAAAGCCACGTCACAATTTTGGCTAAATCTTTCAACGTCTCCAAAAGAACAAAAAGCAGCTATACCTGTCTGTATCCTGTGGATCTCTGAGTCCGACATAAACAGGATTTCAATCTAATTTCTTCAATATTTCTGGGGTGCGTTTCACATGTAAATAAAATCCTAAATTGATATGTTTACTTTGTATGCAAAATTTTTCCGCTATCAAGGATGATTTAAGACTTCCAAAATTTTGTATAGGCATCAACATCATTTCTTCTTTGAATTAAATTTTTAAATTAAATTATGTTATTCTTTTAATACTCGATACTATTTCCTACTCTGTGTTATAAAGCCTAATGTGTGAATTAGTATATATATATATATATATATG
>JAECUM010049037.1:0-30990 GCA_016617855.1 Megalonaias nervosa
TTGTCTCTCTCTCTCTCTCTCTCTCTCTCTCTCTCTCTCTCTCTCTCTCTCTCTCTCTCTCTTGTTTGAATTTATTCACTTTCAAAGGTTTTTCCTCCTCTTCTTCCTCTCTTTTTCCTCGTCTTTTTTTTTTCTCTTTTGTCTCTTTCTGGACGTGTCAGGGTTCTTCCTTTGCCGAGGGCACCTCTTTTTCTTCCTGTTCGGAACCCCTCTCTTCCTCTTGCTCCTGTTGTTCTTAGGGCAATCTGAAGACCAACGTCCTTTCTCTTTACAATGATAACAGGAATCTTGAGTTTTGTCTCTTTTGCCACCTGTCTTGCTTATTTAACGGTCTGGACATTCTGAAGACCAATGCCCTTTCTTGTGCCAGATATGGCAAGTATCTTGACTTTTGTCTCTAAAGGAGGGGAGTAGTCCGTCTGCTTCTCTGAAAAAAAACCTTCGAATGACACCTCGCAAAGCTCTGATCAGAAGTTCGATCTGTGTGGGCTCATCCATCGTTCTGGTCGGCATGAGAATGAAATGAATACTGGGAGAGAAGGCACTGGCGTTTCAAATGTAGTCATTTGACTTTTTGCAGTCAAGATGAAACGATCGCATCATTTAATGAAGAGAGGAAAACAAAGTAAGAGACAGAAACGTGACTTATCGCCTAGCAAGTAGCTAAAGTCTTGGCTCAAATACATGCCAGCGATTTTGAAAATGAGATGAGTGATCCAGAATCCAGACCCAGATAGTCTACACCAAACCAAAGTCCACACCAGTAAACTCTGAAAAGTACTACCACATTCGAGAAACGGACAAACGCTCCTCTAGAAAATTTAGAACCACGGCGTACACGTACATAGTGGAGTTTAAAGATTTTCAGTCGGACGTACCGCTGGAGAAAGCAGAAGAGTTCATCACTGATGTGTGGGATTCTTTGTTAATCACACTGAAACAGCAACGTGAAGCTAAAGAACACGATCGATTGAGACTTTCCATTCATCACGACAGTTTGAAGTCACCCGCTTGGATCGAGTTTAGCAGTCCCGCAGAATTGACACCTTCCAAAGTCATCGACAAGATTCAATACGTGCAGAAATCCAACGACAAGGTTCACATCATCGATGGAAAAGCGACACTGTTCATGACCCACGTTTCTCTTCCCAAAGGGACCGGACAACGCAGAAAAGGTGATATTGGTGGACGAACTTCGTAGCATCAAGAGCATCGTCCAAATTAACATCCCTCGAGATCAGATGTGTTTAGCTAGTGTCATCGTGGTGGGACGAAGGTATGCCGAGAAGAACGACGCGGTAGAATGAAAAAGAGCCTTCAAAACTATTCAACGATCGGACCGAGCCAAACAACAAAGAGAAGCAGAACTCCTGTTACAGCAAGCGGGGATATCCAAAGATATTGCTTGTGACATTCCTGGAATGTACAAATTACAAGACGTCTTGGCTCCACGCTGCACGTTGAAAGTACACCCTCATGAAGTGCGCGGACCTCTGTTGTTTCGAGGCAAAAATTTCAAAGACGGAAAATACATTCACGTCTATCATCACGATGAACATTTCGATGCCATTACCAGTATCACCGGATTCCTGGGATACAGTTAATACTGTGAAAAATGTGACTATGGCTATAACTAATCGAGAGCAACACAAGCATTGTGGATCGAAATGTGAGGGACGTTTGGCTTCTAAACTCTGTCTTGACGAAGGACAACCACGAGTGCATTGCTCAGCTTGTCAGCGCACTTGTTTTTAGCCCTTCCTGTTACCAACAACATTTGGAGACGCAAGATTCACAGCAGAAAAGTGCTTGTCAAATCCTGAGATTGTGCCCTATTTGTGGACAAGTGATACGTACCAATAATACCAAGGCTAACTTATGTTAAGGAAAGAGGCGATGTCACATTTGTCACTAAATCGTGGACTTGGAACACGAATGCTTTATTCGAAAATACCAACCCCAACAGAAACATGATGACGATAAGAAGAAAGGGAATTTCATCTTTTTCGATTTCGAATACATGCAAGAGACCGGTATTCACATTCCTAATTTCTGCTCGGCTCACCGAGCGTGCGAGAAGTGTATCCAAGAGCTTATCTTTTGGTATTCTTATCTCTGCAGCACGATTTCTAGAGGATGTGAAAAAATCTTTAGTGGACCGAACACGCTGACCGATTTCGCTCAATGGATCTTAGACTCCATCGAAGGGACGTGGAGCCAAGAGGACATCGAACATTACGGAGATTTTCATTGACATGTCGCGGTGATGGCTCACAATTTCTCGGGATACGATGGACAGTTTCTTCTCCGATACTATAAGGAACCAAGTACCCAACGTCCTAAAGTCACTTTGAACGGAGCCAAAATCATTTCCATGCAAGTGGGACAAGTGCAGTTTCAAGATTCGATGAGTTACTTGGCCAGGCCTTTGAGCCGAATGCCTAAAACGTTTGGAATGACAGTAATGGCCAAAGCTTATTTTCCGCACTTTTTCAATACCGAAACCAATCAAAACGCCATTCTACCCCATTTGCCTGAGGCTCAATACTACGACCCCGACAACATGCGCACCGAACAACGAGAAGTTTTCAACGCTTGGTACCACACTCACGCCTCGGACCCCTTCGACTTTCAGGAAGAAATATTAAAATATTGTCGTTCCGACAAGGACATTTTACGGCGTTGCTGCGGAAAAATTTCGAGAATGATTCATAGAGTACGGAGGGATCGATCCTTTGAAAGAAGCCTGCACCATTGCCAAAGCGTGTTCCTTAGTGTACCGCCAACGATCCATGTCCAAAAACATCCTGGCTGTCATATGTCCTCAAACGATCAACTTTGTCAAACGTCAGTACTCGGTCAAAGCCCTACGCTGACTCCATTACTTGTCCGACAAGGAAGACAAATGGATCCAACACGAACGCAACGGAGGAGGCGAAAAGACCATCGGAACGTATTCGGTACATGGTTGGGACTTAGAAAACCCCAAAATTTGTGTACGAGTTTAACGGATGCTTATTTCACGAATATCCGATCTGTTACCCTCAACGTGGCACTAAAGATCAGTTTTTACAACGGACAATGGAAGACTTGTACCAGGCCACTTGTCAGCGGCGCTTTAAGTTAGAACAGCAAGGATACCAAGTCGTGGAAATGTGGGAACACAAGTACGACCACCGTTTGAAAACCGATCAGGAGTTTAAGCGAATCGTGGAAAGTTACAAGCTGTTGGACCCACTGTATGCGCGAGACAGCTTGTATGGAGGACGGATGAATGCCATCTGTTTGCTGTACCAAGCCGACGAGGAGAAATGAGAAGAAATCAAATACTTGGACGTGTGTCCGCTGTATCCGTACATGTGCAAATATTGTCACTTTTCTGCAGGGCACCCACAATTGCTGACGGAACACATCGACCTGGACAACAATCGACAATACGAAGGATTGATTAAGTGAAAAGTCTTGCCTCCCACGAACTTGTGCCATCCCGTTTTACCTCACCATTGCCAAGGAAAACTGATGTTTCCCTTGTGCCACACTTGTGCCGAAACGTGTAGCCAAGACCGACCTTGTCAGCACACTCAGGAAGAATGCGCCTTGACAGGAACGTGGGTCAGCGTGGAATTGTTTAAAGCTCTGGACTTAGGATAACAACTGTTAGAAGTGTGCGAAATTTACCACATTCCCAAGACAGAACAGTACCACAAGGACGACCAAACTCAGAAAGGCCTTTTCGCAGACTACTTGGATGCCTTTTTGAAACTGAAACAAGAAGCCAGCGGCTATCCTTCCAGGTGCCAGACTCCCGAAGACCAAAAGAATTTCAAAGAGAAATACTGGGAGCAAAAAGGCATCACTTTAGACCACATCGAGAAAAACGAAGGAAGCCGATCGTTTGCCAAAGTGAGGTTAAGTTGCTTGTGGGGAAAAATGGCACAACGGCCGTGTTTACCCAAGACGAAGTATTTGATAGAACCTTCCCGTTACTTCCAGATGATTCACGACAAAACCAAATACATGAAACACGTGGACGTCGTTCGTGAGAACTTGATCTTAGTCAATTACGAAGAAGAACTGGACTTTGTGGAAGCCGACGAATTTGGAAATGTCATCATTGCGGCGTACGTGACAGGCCATGCTCGCTTAAAATTGTACGAAGTTTTACACAAATTAGGAGATCGTGTGCTGTACTTTGACACGGACAGTTGCATCTACATCGATTGCCTGGGTCACCGTCACCCTGACATCGAAGGAGACCGTTTAGGAGCCGGGACAGACGAACACCCAAACGACAAGATTCTAAGTTTTGGTAGTGGCGGTACAAAAAATTCCGGGTACGAATACTGTGACCCACAAGGAAAAGTGCACACGGAATATAAAGTGAAAGGATTGACTCTCAATTATCGCACCAGTTGAATGGTGAACTTTGGCGTATTGAAAGAAACCTTGCAGTCTGGACAGGATAGAAACTTTAAAGGGGCCACCTACCAACCTCACAAGATTGTACGTTTACCCACACACCAAATCGTCAGTCGGCCCTTGGAAAAAGTCTATCAAATCGTGTACCAGAAGCGAGTACGGCTTCCCAACCACTTCCCTTTACCGTACGGACACGTCGATAATGGCCAGCATATAAAAATGGACAACGTCCAAGACCGATAGTTCATTGTGACTACCAACACCAAGCGAAAAAGATGAATACTAAGAAACAGGCCACACCATACATGTTCGGCGATTCTCAAGTGGAGTTCGATGCTGTATCATGCGAATAAAGATATGCCGTACGCTGTAACCTCAGCGATTCAGTATCACATCATGGGAACTTTGCTACTTGAGCAGGACATCGTGGGAACTTTGTTATGACTACTACTACCGCTACACCTACCTGGAAAGTGATGTTGTGTGTGTCAAACCTGACGGATGAAAAAGTGATGCCACTCGTTATCGTACACCTTTTTACTTTACTGGTTTTCATGGTGGATATCATCCTCCACGCAAGACCATCCGTCTACTATCCTACGGATGTCATCCAACCCTACGTAAACTCCTGCGGATTTCACCGTACCCTCATCGAAATGAACCTGTGAAAGACGAATATTCGTTGTCTGTGCGTTTTCCTGAATACTGCGACTTTGAAAGTCGATTCGAAACCTTCCGAGGATTTTGCCTAAATATCGGGGAGGACCTACCCCCGAAGAATTAGCCAGAGCCGGATTTATGTACTTGGGCGAAGGGATAAAGTCAGGTGCTTCAGTTGCAGTGTCACATCACGCGTGGGAGAAGAAAGATTCTGCTCACCTAGAACATGCCGATGGTCTCCGGATTGTCATTACCTACCTTTTGTGGGACGACCTCAGTAATCTCTGGACGTATACTTTACAAGAGAACATTCGTGGCTTGCAAATGGAGTTGAGAGAACGCATTTACCGAGAGTTGGTCAAAACACAAGTCAAGCGCAAAGAACAATTGCATCCGTTACGTCACCGATGTTGCAACTACTGGTACCTGAATGTTATAAGAGTACTGATTCGTTTCAAAGTGTTCCATTGGTCAGACATTCATGAAACACGTGAGATTCATAAAGTTTTGGATGCCACGCATTCTACTTACAAGGTGATAATAATACACCGAATTCCAACGGACAAGTTAGAGGATTACAACAAATCTTTACAAGAACTATTCTTTTTGGTTCAAGAGGAAACTTCTGTACGACGTGTGGTGTGTGAGTTAGTGACTAAACAATTTTGGTAATATACTAAAATAAAACCGATGCTAATCAAAAAGTACACTTATTGCCTTACACGAAAGAGGTATAAAAACTTGCTACCATGCCTCGTTCTTTATCATTCGTGATACAACAGATTCCGTGGAATGAAATCAATGACATTATTCAATCGGTGGAGGATTACCATCACTTATTACGAGGACTGTGTCCATTGAATTGGGGTCATCGTGTGGTGTGTTTCTTAGTGACTTGCTTTCTGCGATTTCGTTTACCAGCCGATTCATTGTGATCTCTTTACGAACAGTACATACCACCAAAAACATAAAAGTGGTCCATTGAAATGTACACGAGAGACTCATTCTGCTAAAAGCCTTGCGCTTTCATCTTGATACAACTCGACCTCTACAGGAAAAAATGATTCGTCAACTTTTAGGTACTGAAGATGTGTACGATGATGTGTGTGTAACTTGTGACTTACACCCTCACTGGAAAGATGTACGTGACTGGAAAAGTTTGGGCTTGGAGGCTTGGACAAAAGAAGTGGTACAGTATGCCCGAGATTTGTGATTTTAAATACAAACGTTCAGTGAAAAAGTAACTTTTAAACCTGTGTTATTGACAGTGCCAGAAGAAGAAACCGTCACCGAGGAAAACCAATACCTTCAGGACAGGACTGTCATCGACATCTCCGAAAGACTATTCCAGGAGGACCTCATTGTGACTGTGCCAAGGAGTGTAGAGACTCTAAGAACATTACACACTGTCCCTAGGACACCACACCTTCGACACCAAAAATGTTGTACAGTGACTTATTTATATTCCACTTTCATCGTTTTGATGTGTATTTTATCCATGTACTTAACCGTTTGGCTATTATGTATTTTTGTCTTTCGTGCTCAGCTTTAAAGTTTGCAATAAACCTGTCCTGAAAAAAGTATAAAAACTCTTATCTTGTCTGTCTTCGTGTCAAAAGTGACATTCCCTGCACTACTGTGGCTGCCTCTGCTGTCTCTGCTCTCTCTTCCTCTACTTCAAAATCCTCGACGAAAACTTAGATCGTGCCAGTTGAGAGGCCTTGTATCTTCGGCATCCCTTTAACATGCTCATTGCTGGACCCAGCGGTTCAGGCAAACCGAATTTGTCAAACGTTTGATCGAACATAAACATCATTTGATCGATCGTCCACCTCAACGAATCGTGTGGTGTTACAAAGAGTGGCAATCAGCGTACAGCCTTCTGCGAGAAAGTCAAGGCGATTCCAGCATGTTTGTGGAAGGCATTACTGGCAAAGACGACGGGATCGTGTCTGACCCGTCAAACCCATCTGGTCATCTTCGACGACATGTTAGGAGAAGACGAAGAAGAAATTAAAATGTGGTTTACGCGCAAAGGGCATCATCGTAATGCCAGTGTCATTTACATCACCCAAACTTTGTTTCAACAAAGTAAAACCCATTGCACCATCAGTCTCAATGCTCATTACGTGGTGTTGTTTAAAAGCCCTAGAGATAAATCGTAAGTACAAGTCTTAGCCAAACAATTAGGAACGCCTTGGCTGACTGATGCGTACGACGATGCCACTCAAACCCCACACGCCAATTTACTCGTTGATTCAAAACCCACGACCCCCGATTATTTGCGATTTCGTACCCATCTGTTTTTTTTTACCACTGACGCCAAGACGGAGGATCTGTCGTGTACACGTCCCCGTCGACTTAACAACAACAACAACAACAAAAAGTTTATAAAAACCTCACTTTGGGGTCTGTCTCACATCGTCAAGATGACGTCCCTTCAGTCTTATCTTCCCGTCAAATCGATTCATGCCTTGTTTGGCATCAGTCGCGAAAAAATCCACAAATACGTGTTCGTGTGTTAGAAACCAGTCTTAAACAAGTCTTACGAAGGTTTACGGTGACATCACGTCAATTACTGCAAGTAATCATTCACATTCCACATCAAACCAAACGCTTTTTTGACAGAAACAAAGTAGCATTGACGCAACTGGCTGATCCCTGCATCAACACTCAAACCAAAAAGCAAATCATTTTGAAACCTGGAGGTAGCGCTTCTCTAGGAGGTGTCATCATTCGCTCCCTCTTAAAATGGGATCCTAACGCCCCCAAAGTCCTCCCCAAGAAAAAGCCACTCCCCGACCCAAAGGTACCCAGAGGAAGAAGAAAAAGAGCATCGATGTCAAGACCAGGTCACAGCCACAGAAAAAGAAAAGCCCACAGAAAACAGCTTCTACTCGCAAGGGAGATACTGAGGCGAGGACGTAACCTTACATCCCCAATCCACGACCTGCAGCGACGGCAACCGCGTCTCCAGTAGCCTCAGGTTCTTCCACTTCTCCGTTGCTGGTGATGCCTGCCAATCCCGAATTGACACGCATCTTTCCTAATTTGATGAAAAATTGGAAACCCGTGTCTCCAAAAACGTCTCCTCCAGCGGTCACACCCTCCTTCTCTTTAACGGCAGTGGCCGCTGCTCACAAAGTACCTGCCCCCAAAATCGAAGTCCAAGAGAGATCGGGCATGTTAAAGAGTTTACTGGATTTGTCCAAGAAAGAACTGTCCTGATTGAGTCCGTTGCGATCCCCTGCACGACGCGTTATGCCTGCCATGAAAATGATACGACCAGCCGACAATCAGTGGCGACGCATTCCAGTATAACAAGGACCTGGCCAACGATGGGGATCAGTGTTTTTGTGCACCTGAACGCCCAAGGATGTCCCCTCGAAGAAGTGCATACCATTACCACCATCGCCGTTTTCCTGTCCAGAAAAAAAAACGAAAAAGAAAAAGACAGTCTCGTCGTTTGACCCGATATCCGAAAAAACGCTTAGCCAATCATCGACGTGACCCTCTGAAGAGACACTTGCCCAAAGGGAAGGATTGTTTAGCAATTTTGGGGTAAAAGTCGTCAAACTTTTGACGAAGCAATAGTCAAGAAAAAGATAAACGGATGTGTGCCAAGTCATTGACGGTCAGTGTATTTTTGTGTGTGCCCCTGAACCAACAAACAAAGAAGTCACTCTCCAGAAGCCATCCTGCTTCTACCTACAAAGGAAAGAAAAGGAAAGGACTGCCTCCTCGTTTAGCCAGACATTGGGACGTGTTCTCTGTCCTGTCCAAAGCTTCTCCACCCATGCCAAAGCAACTCATTCAAACAGCCTCCAAATATGTCATCGATACCATGTGCGAATGTAGTCTGAGTGTCTTGAAAGGAACGGTACCCTTGTCTAAACATCAGAAAGAATGCTTAGCTAAGCATCTACATGTTCCTCGTTGAATGGTCCAAAAGAAAATACCCATCCGTCAAAAAAAAAAAGATGTTGGTACAACGTGGAGGATTTTTTGCCCTTTTTACCGATGTTGTTAGTACCCTTGATGAAAGTAGTATTTTGAACAACAATTATGGGACTCATGCAGGGAGTTGCTTCACAAGTAATGGATCAAAGATAAAATGGTCCAAGAAGATAAAAGGGCATCTGGGTTCCAAAAATCTCAGACGTGTCCCTTGAAATCTGAAGGAACGATGAAAACTGGCTTTAATGCCTTATAAACGATGGATGGAATACCATCGTTGGCAAGAACAATGGATCCCGCATTAACCTCCCAAATTCTCATTTAACCGAGATGTCCCAGTTACAATATGAATTGCAATTGATGATGGATCTCAGCGATTTGTCAGAAACGGAAAATCGCGACGGTACGGTCAACTGTTGCAACGACTTCAACTCTTTCACCAGAAAGCTTTAGACGAAAAAGCTCTACCAACTCTGAAAGATTTTAAGGCCTTGATGAAAAGTCCATCACCACCACCACCACCGCTGTCACTAACACCAATGGTCAAGACAGACGCAGCCCCACTGATGCGTGAGGAAGAAGAGGCCCTAGCAGTCTTTCAAACACCATCAGCAGTTCCCATTCATAGTAAGATTGCAGCGTCGTTGTTGACCCCATCCCCCAGACCCTAACGAGAAGACCTTAAAGCTTGAGTTATAAAGAGGATGCCCACTCCTCCTTCGACAGACGTCAAAAAGAAAGAAGGGAAACCAGAAGTGAAAAAAGAAAAGAAGACCAAAAACATCCTATTACCACCACCACCATCACCACCACTACCTTTGACTGCCACTCCCGTGGCACATCGGACACGTAAAGCCGTTTATAAACCACCCTCTTGTCCCATCCAGATTAGCATCAGCGAAGAGTGCGTAACCTACTAAAAAATGGAGAAAGTGTTAACCAGCATTTAATACGATCCACCCCATCCTGCGGGTTACGGAGGAGTTCAGAAATCGTATCGTGTTACCAAAATTCGACTCAAAAGTGTCCGTTTACCTCAAGTGCAACGATTGTTACAAGAACAAGCCACGTACACTTTACACAAACCCATTCGACGAAAATTTTCCAGAAGTCTCACCCGAGTAAAGGGCATCGATCATCAATGGCAAGCCAAATTAGCTGATGTATCTCATTTGGCCACCTACAATCGTTGCTACAAATAATTGTTTTGTGTCGTCGACGTCTTTTCCAAATTTTTCTATGTTGTGCCATTGACTTCCAAATCGAGCAGTGAGTTAGTGCGAGTCCTCAGACTGGTGTTGAAACAAAGCGGTCATCACCCTCTTCGATGGGAAACCGACAAAGGCACCGAATTTCTGAACCAAGCTTTCCAAAAATAATTGAAAAAAAAAAGAGACATTCATTTTCTCACCACCGAGAATCCCGAAACCAAAGCCAGCATCGTGGAACGTTTTCAACGCACCTTGAAAGAACGCACTCTCATGTACATCGACGTCCTACCGCACCCAGTCCAAACGTACAACCAATCTTACCATCGGAGCACCTGACATGCCCCCCCCCCCAACAAAACTGACTCCCGACGACAAAGTGACCGTCTTTCAGCGACTGTTTGGTACGTCCTCGACTGTCCCCAAGAAAAGTGGAGTGATGGCAGCAGGCGATTGGGTGCGCATTGGCAAAACCAAGCGCACTTTCGACAAAGGTTACTTACCCAACTGGAACACCGAATTGTTTCGTGTCACTGAACGAGTGCCTGGCCGTGATCCTACCTTGTATAAATTGGAAGACATGAACGGGGAAGTGTTAAAATGAACGTTTTACTTACCCGAGTTACAACGTGTGACCAAAAAAGAACACGAAGTGTACGACATCGAAAGCATTCTCGATCAAAGAACCCAAAAATGGGAAGACGTCGTGTCAAAGAAGTGAATGTACATTGGAAAGGATATCCGCCGAGTTTTGACTCTTGGATTGACGCTTCGGAAGTCATCGACAATGAAAAGAAGTGACCATCATGCCCTTCAACACAGCCTCAGCTACCACAGTCACCACTCCTTCCCCCAGTTCTTCTCTGCAAGATCTACAAAAGCAACCCTTGTGGGTGTGGTGTGGAGAACGTGTGTCTAAAACGCAAATCATCTTTTTCTGCCAGATCTTAGTGGTGTATTGTGTCATTGATGCTGCCATTGCCAATTTGAGTTTGCAACAAGGAGACAAACAAATGTGGACCATTTTACTTAGCAGTTGCATCGGTTACCTTCTCCCCAATACTTCCCTGAAATACTTCTCTAACGGTAACAACGGAATTTTGCGTCCATCGTCAGTCACCCTCCTAACAGTCACAATAGCAATCACAACAATCCTCTTTTAGACACTCCTTTGACCTACAGCGACCCCTCGGACACCAGAGCTCGGGAAGTATGAATAACCAATTTAATTACCGTTACCCAGTGACAGTTCCATGGAGGTGTTTCCCCACAAAACCTTGTGCTGTTTCACGGTCAAATTACATCACACCATCCAATTGGATCACGAAGCCCATTGGGGTAGCTTTAGTGAAAATGATTCACCCTAGACAAACCAAAAACATCATTGAAAATCAAAGCACATTTACGGTGGAAGTTCATGATGAGCAAGTGCAACAAAACTTGGATGAACGCACCAGTGCAGGTGACTCTTTGAAAAAACAAGACCCCAAAATTAAACGGTAAATTTATCGGTTAAAAATTCCTCCAGGCTATTATTTTAGCGGCCAACATCTGTTGAATACGATTGCTGACAGGTTCAATGCGCTGTTTGGAAAAGCCTTGGACAAAACCAAACGAATGGTCACAGTCGATCTCCACAAAATATCTCGTCGAGAACTGATGAAATTTTCGGATGCCAAAACGTTGGCCATTAAATTTTGTCTTGAATTGTTTGACATTTTGGGTGCGGATGTCAAAATGATCAAGGGTGACAACATACCACTCATTGCCGACAACTTGAATTTTGCGAGGTTTTTTAGATTCCCGGTAGTACTGAACCAAGGACTAAATTTGATCTTTGTGTACTCTGATGTGGTGGAGTGCAGCGTGGTGGGACACACCTCCGTACAGTTACTGCGTGTCCCTCCTTTCAAAGTGAATTCACATTCACCGCGAATTTTTACATCCTCACTATTTGCCCTTCAGTAAGTCGTATTTCGTCAGAGTCAACATTACTATAAAAGGAGATCTGGGACAATATTTTCCATTCACCAAAGGGAAAGTCACAGTGAAACTCCATTTTCGAAAACGATTTGTTACGTGACAAGGGCTCTTACTCAGTAACAAAGAGAAGAGTGAAAGCCAACAAGCTTTGTTTATTTTGACAAAATAATTTATTTCCCTAGACAACAATGTAAAAATTGGAAAATAGGACTTACGGTTTGTGAATATAATCCAAAATTTAATCATAAGTATGAAAAAAATATAAGTCCTATCACTAAATAGTTCTATTAGAATCCAGGTTCGAATCTCCACGACGTACCAAAATGGAAGGCGATGAAGTCAGATGTGGTCTTTGTACAAATATCAACAATTCCTCAATTGAATCACAGTTTATGTTTCTGAATAATTCCAGAATAAATTTTCACTGAATTTCTTTCTCCCAGAATTTATAAAACAGTACACTCGTTTGGTTTTCTAGAGAATAAATTATTAAATTCCAAACACAAATGAATTTCAAAAACAATCTGGTTTCAACAATAAAATAAACCTATCCGGCCTTCTAGGTATCAAGAATACAACTGACTGACGAGCGCTCAGAAAGGGTTATATATTCACCCGAATTATCATCCCGTTCTTGCGAAACAGACTACGAGGTCTCCTAACACTTGAAACACGCAATAAGATATTTGCCAAATTGCACGTAGTCCTATCTAAGAACTAGACTATCACTCTAAAATAAATTTAAACATAAAACATTGTTTATTCAGATTAACACGTAGGCCGAAAGGACCTTGAAAACAGTCAATCGTATTAGCGTAGCGCTTACACTACCGCGGACCAAGGTAAACTGAAAATATTACTAATGTAATACGTTTTACGTCTTAGATAAACAGAATTACTGAAAAAGAATTTCGAATCCCTGCAATAATCATTACAATAAAATGTAATGAAACAAAAATAAAATAAAAAAGAATTTTAAAACTAACACACAAGCAATTTAATTACATATACGTAACAGATTACTCTAACCACTTGTAAGTCATGTATCCTGTGTACCAAGGAGTCGCTCGACAACGAGGACATGGTTTAGGAGATATGCTGAAATCGGCGTTTCGTTCGGTGGCTGCCGTTTTGAAACCGATGGTGACACGGGAATTGCACGCCTTGAAAGATGCCGCTTTGACGGAAGGCAAAGAATTTCTCCAAAATATCATCATCGACAAACAAAACCCCAAAGAAGCTTTCTTGAGAGCAGGCAAACATGTCTTGCTTCAAACGGGCAAAGACATTTTGGCAACACGAAAAACTCCTATAAATGCCCTTGACGCTGCCGAGTCAGGTATTCCTGCTTCCCTGACACAACAGCAAAGACAAGGCAGAAAGAGACGACGAAGACACCCCTCCAGAGAACGTCACACCCCCAGACCTAGAAAGACTAAGAAAAGAAGAACCGTTCGAGACGTAGACGTTTTTCATTATTAAATCAAAAACAGAGAGAAAGAAAGAAAATGATGCACCGAGAGTCTTGAGCCTATTCCAAGTCGGAACTGGATCTGTTTTCCATGCCACCAACCATGATGACGATTCAAGAATCTCAGTGGGTAGAATTTCGTCCAGTCTCCTCTTTGAGGGGTTCAGCTCCCATCGAGTTTGAAATCAAAGGACAACTCGAAGATTACATCGATATGAATAGAAGTTACTTGTATCTGAAACTCAAAGTGATCAAAAGGGACAATACCAATCGGGAACCGATGCTAGAGTAGCTCCCGTCAACAATTTCATGCATTCCTTGTTCAGCGAAGTGGATTTGTACTTGAATAACAAACTAGTCAGCAGCAACATGGATACTTACCCATATCGAGCGTACCTGGAAAATTTCTTGACGTACGGAAAAGAGGCCAAGAACACTCATCTGGATGCTTGCATGGTTTGGAAACCTGACACAGCAGGTGAGAACAAGTTTAACGACACAGCCGTGAGAGCAGATGACGATCCTCACAATGTGGGCTTTAACGACCGTCGAAAGAAAATCCTGCAAGGACGTAGTTTAGAACTGATGGATCGTTTGCATTTGGACATGCGGTTGCAAGACAAGTATTTGCTAAACGGAGCGGATATCCACATGAGATTGAATCTCAGCAGTTCCGCTTTCCATTTGATGGCTCATGCCAACGAATACAAAACCATCATCCAAGAAGCCAGACTTTACGTTCGCCGAGTAGAAGTGTTACCTAAAGCGGGAAACTACATCAGTCACACGTTGAGCAGAACGACCGCCAAGTATCCGATACGACGCGTGGAAGTGAAAACTTTCACCATTGCTGCTGGACTCCGATCCAAGATCGAAGATCAACTGTTCCTAGGACAGCTACCCAAAAGTTTAATCGTTGGTATCGTCAGCAGTGCAGCCGTTAGCGGAGCCGTCACTGCCAATCCTTTCGGATTTAAGCACTACAGAGTGTCCAAGATCGAAGTCAGTTGCGATGGCAAGACCTTGTGTACCAGACCCTTCGAACCATACTTTGCACATAAGAATTACTTCAAATTGTACTTGTCCCTGTAAAGAAGGTACCGACAGCTAGGGACCAACACCAGTCACGGCATTTCGTACGAAGATTATGCAGGAGGTTACACTTTGTGGGCCTTTGATTTCACTCCAAACAAAGGCAGCGACGAGGGACATTTCCACCTTATAAAATCCGGTCAACTGCGTGTAGAACTTTAGTTTGCAGAAGCTCTACCTAAGACGGTCAACGTCATCCTGTATGCCGAATTCGATAATACCATAGAAATCAACAGTTTGAGAGAAGTCATTCTAGACTATTAGAAAGTATGGAAGACTCTTGTCCATCTTTGAATGATAGAGAATCTTTGGAAATAGAATGGGAGGATACCGTGGAGGCAGAACCCCAAGACAAAGACGAAGAGGACGTGGTAGTCATGTCCAGATGGCCAGAACAAGAACAACATTTAGTGTCCTGTTTTGCGAAACACCTGGCGGATAAAATTACGGAATTGACCAAGAGAGATTGCGATGGATTTCAAAAAGATCATCCCAGTCAAATTAAACACGATAAATGTCTGATGATTAGTCAAGAAGAAAAATTGAATGAGTATCTGGAGGACGCATCGAGTCTCATCTCGGAAGAAGCAGTGTTGTATCAGTGGTATAAAGACTTGCGTGATCATTCCTCTCCTCCACTGTCTGCTCTGGAGGTCTATCGCATTGATGGTCTCTTAGCCCAGAGTGCGGAGAGGAAGGAAGAAAAAAAGGTTACTTGTCAGAGATTTTCAAACAGAAAGTCAGAATTGAATTGATGAGTTATCATTACCTGTGAAAAAAACAAATACATGAAAAAATTGGATACTTGGGAAAGTTATTACCTTTTGAACAACAGATCATATACTTCTTCTTGGAATCCTGTCGAGCGTGCTAAAGATAAACTGCCTCATTGCAAACCTCAAGACCATCAAGCTTATGTCATCCACACGGACGACAGTCATCTCCCAGGAACCCACTGGGTAGCCGTCTACTTCCCTAAAGAGGATTGTGTGGAGTATTTTGATTCGTATGGATTACCACTGTGGAAGTCGAGATCATCGACTTTGTGAGAAGAAATGCCCAGACGACACGCTTCAATAATGTGAAATTACAAGGCACAGATTCTATGGTGTGTGGACAATATTGTGTGTATTTTCTTCATCAACGCAGTCTTGGATATCGTTTAGAACATTTACCAACTGAATTTGATCGTAACTCTTCTAGAAACGATGAAAAAGTAGATCGATGGTTTTGTGACCGTTGTGGCTATATTTTGTCTTTAGCTAGAAAACGTAGTGTACATGAATGGCCCCATGACCTCCGTCAGTGGAAATCTAACTTGACTACACAACGTTGCTAACCTTGTCAAAAAAAGTTTGTTTGATGGTATATGAATTGTTAGTTGTTTGTTGTGTGATGAATAAAAAATGTTGTGTTTTGAAAAACAATGTGTCTGTCGTTTGTTTTCAAAAAACACTGTGAATATATGCTCTTTGACTTCTCTCTATCCCTCATCATGAAATTAGCTATGAGGACGTTCCGACCCAACAAAATTCGTAGGGATGTTTTCTATCGCGTCCGCGCTTGAGCCATATAAATCGAGGCATTCTCCAGTCTGGCCATCCGTTGTTGACTAGTCAACCTATGAAGATGCCTTCAATACTAACCAAGCTGAACGAAACTTACGTGAAATTACACCGTGTCAGGCAAAACCTGATACCGAAGCCTGATGAGATAGAGAATGTCAGGATGTTGAAAGTGACCGATGACCTGATAGAAGAGTTCTTCAGTGATGAAATCAAGAAAGAGCAAGAAGAGTGGATAGAGAAGTATAGACTTCAGAAGCAGCAGAGAGAACAGAAACAACAGCTGCAGGAGCAACAGCAGCAGAAGCCAGACAGAGGATTTGTCGACTGTCGTGTAGACACGAAAGAGTTCTCCTTCTCTTTCCGAACATGGAGACCGTATCCTGTGGGAAAGCCTACCGCCAGACGGGGACGCAATCTTAGAAGAGAAAAGATTGCCATAACTCCCCGTCAACACAACAGCCCTTTTCAGGGCTACCCCAACCCTCTAGAAAGGACATACTAATCAAACTGCCAAAACATTATGTGTTTATGTTAAAAAATATAAAAGTGTGTCTATAAGCACTTCATTTCTCTGTTTAATCTCAAAAAAGAAAAGTTTGCCTATCCACACTTCGTTTCTCTGTCTTGTCAGATAGTATATGGCTGTGTTTTTAAGTAAAAAAGTCAACGTGAATGTTTCTTCATGGTCCGCGGGTTCCATATTATGTTAATATCGGTTGTTGTAAGTGTTAGTGTAAGGGGATGTTTTCCTTCACGTCCGTGCCTCAGGGATATAAATCGAAACGTTCGTCAGTCTGGCTACCGATCGTTGACGTATCAATATTGAAGATGTGTAACAGAATTGCAAAATTACTGGAACTTCAGATGCACCTGGAGTATGTCAGGCGGTAACTTTGTGACAAGTCAAGTGATCAGCCTGAAAGTAGCCAGGGATCTAGTGAAAGGCATGATAGAGGAGGAGGTGGAGAAATTAAGAGGCTTCATCCAGCCTAAGTTTGTTAGAGTGGGAACATTGAATCAGGCCCTTGATGTGTGATCAAAGTGAGGTGGTTTTTACAAGACATAGCGAATTTCAGAGAGTGGTCATTTGTGAAGTGGGGAGTAGAGCAATTAAAGAAAGCAGAAGAAATGATGAGAAAGCTACTGGAAGAGGAGGTGAAGAAGATAAAAGATACCTGGGCAAAAGAGAGAAAGGACAAAGAAAACAGAAAGAAATAGAGGACTTTGACAGACTGAACGAAAACTGGATGAAGGTACAGGAAAAGTTTAGATCTATGAGACATCCTGACTGGATACCAGGTCATGAAAAGAAGAAGAAAGGAATCATAGAGAAAATGAGGAGATGGTGGAAGAACTGAGGAGAATAGAAGAACCCAAAGGCCCTTTTCAGGGCCACTCCACTGTCTCGAAAAGATTTGCTCTCTTTGCCATATTTGTGTGTCTTTGTTTAGTGTTTGTGTTTGTGTTTGTGTTATGTCTGTCCAGTGATATGTCCCGCCCCGCCAAGCGTTCTAGCTTTTTTCCCCGCTGTTTGGCCCGATTGAAGTCAGCTACTTCCAACATTGTTGCCAATGTCCAGTACCGTGACGTCACCTCACCTGTTCCATTCCTATTGTCGGTATACAAACCCAGTATTTGTTGTCGCTATACAAGCCCACTGGGTCTTGTAATGCTAATCCCCATTGTCGCTATATCGCCCGCCTTCACTACTTACAATTGCCACAAATCCAGTAATGGTAGGTGAGACATTTTTTTGTACCCAGGGAATAAAAAGCACTATCTAAAGATAAGTGATTACTCCCAATCCAGTAATGGTAGGTCAGGTCTGTTTTGTTTTCTGGGAGGAATATCACACTCTAAAGTTATACTGTTACTCTCAATCCATTAATGGTAGGTCAGACCTTTTAGATAACCTGGAAGGAAGACCACTATCTAAAGTTATTCGATTACTCTGAATCCAGTAATGGTAGCTCAGACCTTTTAAGTACCCTGGGAGGATTACCGTTATCGCGTAATGGTAGATCAGAGGAACTAGAATATTATCTGCAGATTAAAATCCCCATCCGCACATGTGAATTACTCGCCAAGAAGCCTTATATGTACCACAGTACACGCCATACTAAGGTATTTGGAAACAAATCCCGTGGGTTCAAAATATCGACTGCCAGTTTCGATTGACTGATTGATCGACTGGTGTTGAACAGTAAATCAACAGATGGAAGTTTACACTGCATTGAAGAAATTTGATTAAAGCGTCTTTCCGAGACACGTATCACACCGATTGAACATGCTTGGTCTGAACAATATTCGAACCCGGACCCTTTCAATCGCAACCAAGAAACGGTAATCACTTAGCCACCGTGTAGGATTCGAACCAGAACGCCTCTACCCACGTAGCAATCGGAGCATGTTCTGTATAAGGGAGAAATTCAGTACATTCAAACCAGATCTCAAGAGTACATACAATATTTGCGGTTAAAAGGCAAATCTGATTTATTTGTTTATTGTATCACCAACAATACAGAAATTAGCATCGACTGGGTTTCATTAAACGGTTAACATGTTATTTTCATCACACACACACACACACACACACACACACACACACACACACACATACATATACACACTGATTACTAAACCCCTAGCTATTTGGGTACTATTCCCGGAAATGTGTGTTTTCAGCAGGAGGGGTTGACCCCAAAAATGGCGTCGACTTTTGAGATTACAAACCCAACCCCCCCCCCAATAAACCCCGTTTTCGTAATCTGACATGGAAAAAAATGCTATTTTTAGCCAAGCAACGTTGACTTATTAATAATCTAAAGACCAATTCTAGGCTTCTAAGATTGTTGATTTTACCTGTGGTAATGCTGATTTATTAATCTGAGCAAAAGAAAATGACTGCGACCAGGTTGATAGATATTGAATATCTGTTGACATTCTTGGGTAAATGTTATTGGGAGTTTTTTCCATTGTGTGTGAATCGCTAAGAACGGAACTAAATTTTGGCGATTCAGAGGGTTGTTTTGGTTCATTGATTTGATCAAGCATCCCCTCTCCCCCAGTGAACTCCGGGTGCTATATAATGAACAATTTTATTTGGGGTGTGGGGCAGGCAATTGCACCTGGGTTAAGATTTACAAGTTTACAATTACCCATTCAACGATATTTCATCTTTTGTCAGTGCATCGCTTGCACACACACACACACTACTAAAATTTGTTATAAATGCCGACAAATATGTCAGTCGCGTGCTCCTGGGATCGAACGTGAGGTAAGTTTTCACAGGTTGATGGAAAGATTGTCCGTACGTGTTAACTACTCGGCCTCTCTATTAGAATATACGGTCAAATAATTTACATGAACTATGCCAGTGCATATGTACTTACAGATCAAAAATTAGTGTACAAGCATTTAACTTAGAATCTATTAAGTATCTGAGCATTTTAAGTCATTCCTGTTCTATTATCATAACAGGTAATATTTATGCCGAGCGTGGGAAACCCAGCGTGCTATTATCAGCGATCAATTTGTCACAGGTATTTTTGGCTGGCTTGACACGTGAGCTGGGCAATGACTAAATTGCGTGTCGAATTGGAATTCCGACAATTCGCTGTAGCTGAAAAAGATACGTTACTGCATGCAGTAAAATATTATATGTTGGCTGACTTAGTGATCTGTATTTAAATCGTTGTAGTATAATAATAATAATAATAATAATAATAATAATAATAATAATAATAATGGGTGATTCTGCGCTTAATATGGACTCAATCAAGGCCACAATCTTGTAATCTGGGGCATCATTTTTTTTTAAAAAACGCCAATCCAAGGCTTGTATCGATGCTAATCAAATATAAAGAAATGTTATTTTCTGATTAGTTTTTTTTTATGTAGCTGAATTATTTATTCAATTTGCCACAAAGTAAATAGCTCCTGAATTTATGTCGAAATATTTTCCAGTGGCTGAGATAGATATAAATTCGGTTGTTTCGCCGGTATCAAGATTTATTGATTTAACCGGTCGTGGTATTTTATTTTTTATTTTTTTTTTTTGTATTTGCTAGTTTTCCCCGTTAACTATTCTCGCTCTTGGCGATTGCTTGTAAATTTTCCAGTCTGTTATCTGTTCTATTTGAGTTCATGTGATCGATAACAAAACCGTCATCTATCAAAACACCGAAACACTCGCAAAAATCTCAAACCAATTAAGTAACCTACATTACTGACATTTCCAACAGGTTTTTTTTTCAGTCGGCAATTTCGTATAACACCAGCTCTGTTGGTTTCGTAGTTAACGAAGACAGAATGTGTCTTAAATTCATCAAGGTCAATATCTTTTTCAACTTTCTCCATTATATTATTTTACTTTCTCTAATACGACGTTATTCTTTTTATTATATATTCTCTATGCAGTCTCGTGTGTCGTTTATTTTAACATTATCATCAGCGTTCATTATCTCAAAATATCTTTTCAGCGCGCGATATTTTCGTCCCCCACTAGCGACACATTATTGTTTTTTCCCTTTCACCCCCACAACACATATTAGACACGGTTTTGGGCCGGTACTGCAAAGTTTGATATTTATCATATGAATACTGCAATAATCTCCACGACAGTTTTTTTCCACAAGGAGTTTCTGATCTGATCTTTAGCCACCTGCAAGCATTTTTCTCCATTGGCATAATTATAGTATATCATTTTTCCTAATTAGAGGAAAGTTATGTTATAGTAAAGAAAGTATATGATATACCAAGCAATGAATAATTCTACTGTTGCAAAGCAATTGATGGAACTGTATTTTAGTCTAACAGGGATAAAACCACTTTTTCCAAGGTCGAGAACTGAGCAAAAGAAATTACAAAACCAGATTAACGAATTATTAACCGCGAGTGAAAATCAGAGATTATCGGCGATCAAACCAGAGAAGGGCAGAGACAAGTTTTATGAACGAGAGCGAAAAAGATTATCGGCGATAGAACCACAACACTCCACTAGATGTGACTTTGACAGATTACAAGGTGACAAAAAAAAACAACCACCATCTGAGTTACAGTTACACGAATTTATTAAAATGGCCAAAAATGAGTTTGTGCAAGATCGCGCTGTTTATATTTGATCAACATGTAGGATAGACGGCGATGATATTTTCGTTGATTCCACCATCAACGACAAAAGAACAGCGACTATTATTAATAATCTTGTGGATGACAGCAAGTACATATTTAGAATAAAATTTATTGTCTTGCCCCGATGCGTGATGCAAGCACCAAAGCCGTTAACACAGCCACTGGCACATTAAATTGTGTGGCTCAGCGTGTCAGAAAACATCGTGTGCGTTCTATGTCTGCCCATCCCAGGTTAGATTCAGTCAGTAACATTTCGAGGGACGAGGCAGAATATCCATTCGAGTTGTAGTGGTTGGCGACTTTCGCGGTGAATTTGTTGCGAATGTAGCTTTTGTGATTATACATTCGCTTTCTAAATCAATGGTTTGCCAACATACTGAGTGACACAGATTTTGCTTGTCAGAATATAGATTGTATTATTGTCTCGACATCCTAACTTCCGATTGATCGTGTAGTTAACACCTGTTTTCGAACTTCTGAAAGATATGGTCTCGGGCATATTTTTGCAAGTTTTACAACGGCATGTGCCTGAATCTGTGGTCTTGCTCTACGTTACTCTGGCACGTATCAGATGGTCCTTGATATTATTACGTCTGCGGTAAGCGACGATAGGAACGTCTTGAAATATACCCTTGAGACGTTTGGACGATTCAATATGGTTCCAATGCTTGCGTATGATCTGTTGTAGTTCTGGGGCATCGGGGTGGAAAATTAGCACGAAAATGGACACGCTTGTTGGTTTTCTTGGTTTTATATTTCAGTTGGGTTGAGTAGTCTTTGTTAATAGCCTCCTCAGTGTAGCTTCTCCTGTATCATCTCCTTCTAATGCGCCCCTTGAGACCTCCGATTCTATTTCAACGGTGACAGGATTGACGCATATGCATTTTGTTCGAACGCACATACCAAATGGGAGATTTTTTTATTACGGGGGGGGGGGGCAGCTGGTATGGAAAATACACTGGTGAGAGTAGGTTACAGTGGTGTAGTGATAAATAAAGAAGTGATCGAACGCATGTTATTCAGATGCATCTGGTGGTGGGGTGACAATGGCGAGCGCAAAACAGCAAGGAAACGCCGTTTCTACCCGTTCTCACAGCACTGCACCACTGGTAGGATTAGAGTATAGGTCAGTTTCTATGTTCCCTCCAGAAGGGTAAATTCAATATCCATAAAGATACTGGACGTATTCGATGACTCCGACATAAATTTAATCGTAGGGTGAAAGTTAGTGCTTCGTTGAGAAGCTTTTGCTCTAGCCTTCACATGAAAATATTAGCATACGAAAAGAGATATTTTAGTGCCCATTATCAGTCCCATTAATCTGTAGGAATACAACGTTGGATAGAAAATTGTTAAACTTGAGAACCTGTGTTAAAAGTTTGACTGACTATAACGTTGGAGGGGATGGATCAGGTCGACTATCTCTTGCTTCCATGCAGACTGAGTAACCTCTCTCGTGTGGGATGTTGGTGTATGAGGAAAATACATCCATGGTGTTGAGGATATATATATATATATATATATATATATATATATATATATATATATATATATATATATATATATATATATATATATATATATATATATATTAATACAAATATATACTATCATACAGGTTAGAGAATTTTTAATTCGTACTCTACGGAGATTCGAACCAGGTCCGCGGGTAAACGGCACCCATCGCCTATATATATATATACACACACACACACACACACACACATATAACACGATGCGTCCATAACACTCACTGACCTACTTAAGGGAAATTTCAGTCATTATGCTGTCAAAACAGTAACCAACGGTAAACTAAACCAGGAGATAGCTTCAGGTTCCATGCAGGGACAGTTAAAACTTACTGCTCGGAATTGCAAAGGATCACCAGATATTCTATGTAAAACTAAAGTTTTGAAGGAAAACTTAAAAGACTCAAGCTGTAACAAAATCACTGGAGAACCTTTTGTTTACCAAATGTCTTCTAGAAAGAATAACACAAATCATCGTTAAACGAAGATACGTAAAAATTCATAACCAAACTTCCTTTGACTCTTACGTACACTGTCGTTAATTTCCCAAAAGCACTAATTACAAAGGCAGAAATAAAACTATTATCAAGAGGGCAATCTAGACTTAATTGGTAGGTCGAGACTGAGACCCATTTTTCCTAGCAACCCATAAATAAGAGAGATGGGAATATCTGCTGCCACAGACACATATTCCGACAGAAAGGTAGTTACACCCCACCAATAACGCTCAATTGCAGATCTAGAAGCCTTCATCACCTCAGTTGAACACGACATTTAAAAACACTACAGTTATGGTAGTAAATGTTGAAACTTGTGCAAAGAAGAGGTTGAGGCCCGGTACCCATTGAGAAATAGAGCAGATATCATAATCAAGCATGCAGATACGAGTTCCGCTGTAGTCGTTTTGAATAATGAAGACTACATAAATGAAGTAACTAGACAATTGAGCAAAGCCAGGTTCAACCATAAGCAATATGGATAATTTCATGAAGCCACGTGTCCGCAAAACTTACCCTTCTATCTTAAGGATACAACCGATTATCTCACAAGAAAAAAACGACAAACAAGTGAACGATTGTCGTGAGATACAATGATTGTTTCCTTATGCGTCACATCCCTGCACGCTAATATACTGCACAGTGTTGTTTGTGTTGTTTTGGGTTTAACGCCATTTGTCAGCGCAAGATAAACTATACATGGCGGCCAGTACATTTCGTGGAAGAAGAACCGGGAAAGCTCCTGTAAGAACCACTGACCCACGGGAATCTAATGACAATCATTATCACATACCTATATTGGCCGAACCTGAGACTCGAACCTACACGGGCAGAGGTGAGATGGCAGTGATCGGTAAAGGCGAGCGCTTTCGACCATTCGGCCCCCAGGTCCACATACCGCATAACGAAAGGATACAGCCGTGTAAACAAGAATTTGAACCATGAACTGTACAAGATCCTCCCACCCATTTCCTATTTAAATTTCTGGACCTAGTCTTAAAACTAATTAGCTTTATATTCAGTGAAAGAAATCTAGCGGAACCGCATTGGGTTCAAATGCTAGTATTTTTGTGGGAAGACCAAAAATTCAACTTTTAGCTTTAGCGGAACTTTCACAATAACGGTGGGAACACTTCTCTAATGGTTCATGTTGGTAGTAGTATTATTAGAATTACCTGGGATCCAGCCTATGGCTATGTTTTTATTAAGGAATAGATCGCATCAAAATCAACTAGACTGCCATTTTACCATCCAAGTTCAAACCAGTAAGAATCGATATAAACAATTTTGAAATAATAGTTCTACTAATTCCATAATCATATAAGGTGTTGTAAATCAAAAGTATTCTTTTATGTTTATTATTTGTCTTGTCGGTCTCAATTTTGCGATTTTTCCTTTAAGAATGACTCAGCGAGTAAAAGGAGCTTTATATGTACATAGTCAGTTTGTTGTTGTATTTATCTTAATTAATCTCTGACACACGCAAACCTCTACTGGAAACAATGCACTCGAAAGTGATATATATATATATATATATATATATATATATATATATATATATATATATATATATATATATGTGTGTGTGTGTGTGTGTGTGTGTGTGTGTGTGTGTGTGTGTAATGTGGCTGAATCTTTATTAAATGCAATCTAAAAATGTAAGTAAAATAAAGATACATGGGAATTCTAAATTGCAGTTGCTAGTATCAGTAAAATGAACGGTATGCGGTTGTTCATAGCTATAAGATGTTCTAGGTTTCTCTATAAAACTTGTTTATATGAATATCTCTTGGTGAAAATGCATCGAAAAGTAACAAAAATTATTAGACAATAATGTTGATAAAGTAAAGAATAAACTATAAAATGCAGTGACGTTTTGTGCATGCCACGTTTCCAGAAAAAAGCGAAAATATATTCTACAACTTATCCGTAATTCTTAAAATTTGTCATTTTTAGAAGATCCACATATGTAGTTATTGTAAAGTAGTTCACAATTGTTTGTTACTTTCAGGCCACGAAGGTTTAGCTATCAGCTGGAAGGAACAAGGATTACATTATTCAGTGAACGACAGCAAGAGAGCCCCAGATCCATTACTGGTACATTGGAAACCAGAATACGAAGATCTCCCAGAACAACCGGTAATTATAGATGTTAACGGCAGAGAGATTAAGCAGCGATCCTGAGTAACATTTACTGAATCAATGGTTGCAAGCGCCGATTTGCAAGTGAAATGATGCTGCTAATAAAAAAAATTTGTACGACTTTAAAATGCATATTTGTTTATTTATTAAGGGGAATGAGAAAATATACCCATTGCAAAATCCAACCGATGCACGTAAATGGCGAGATGGGTGCACGTGAATGGCAAGATGGGTACACGTGAATGGAAACGATGTTATTTGTTTGGTCTTCAGTCAGGCGCGACAAAAATAGCAAGAAGAACGGATCACGGATCGAGATGGACGTGAAAAGGCAGAAATTACCGGCAATCAATGATTCCCTTAAACTTTCTGAATGCTCTTGTATGATTAGGGCTACGGCTGGCCTCTGTGTGTGTGTGTGTGTGTGTGTGTGTGTGTGTGTGTGTGTGTGTGTGTGTGTGTGTGTGTTGGATTTTAACGTACTTTTGAAACTTTTCATATCGCTATGATTTCTGCAGGGTGGTAGCTAATGGTGATGTCTAACACCGGGGCATCATGCCGCAGACATGTAGCATCATGTCCCACCAAGTCACATTATCCTGACACCAGTCCTAACAATAACCTCTTAATGCTGAGCGCCTAGCGAGGCAGCTGCTAGTATCATTTTTATTAGTCTTTGCTCTGACTCGGCCGGGATTCGGATCCGCGACCTTCCGCATCCGAGGCTGGCGCTCAAACCACTTAGGCAACTGGAGCGGTGTCTTTGGATGGAGCCTAGGGGTCGGAAAAAACGAACTACGTAACTCTTGATTTTGGAAGATACAAACAGCAACGGAAATCGTTTAAGAAGGGCTGAGCGAGACAGGCAAAGACGAAAGGAACTGTCATTATTTGTTAACCCGGATCCGGAGTCCCACTCTGACCCTGCTACCCAAGCCACAGTAGAACCAGTTCGAGCGAATACACTGATATAAATGCAGGAGAAAAGCAAACAAAGGACGAATAAGACACCATCTAGACTTCCAACAAGTAGGCGCCGAAATTGAACTTAGTCTTACCATATCCACGCCTGCTGTATAGCAAGAGCGCATACGAAGCGGAAAGAGAGAAGCAGGCGAAAGAAGTGGCCTGAAAAGAAAAGAGAACGAAGTGGACTAATCAAACCCGGACCAAGAGATAGTGCGACAGATGGGCCTACCAGCAACCGTCAATGGCAATCAGTAATTTTACACAACTGCATTGATATAGCTTGCTAACTGGGATGGAGGTCAGTCCGGACAAAGCCATCAACACTCCAGGTGTACAGGAATTTCGTGCGGGTCCTTTCTAAGTGTTAAGAACACGCTTACACAGTATACGCGATTCTCATCCTGAGTATTTCGGCAGGTTCGTCACAATCTCCCAGCATTACCAATGTCAAAAAGACTGGAGGCGAAGAATCTTCATGCTTTTATAACGCAGGGCATGCGGGAACAAACGTCAAAAACAGTCCCCTTCAGGGCAAGAACTGCAATTGTGTAGGGAAGATTTCCATTCGTCAGAACATAACCATGTGGTCAGAGCCAGTTGTGTTTATTTCTTTATAAACTGTACGGAAAACTACTTTATACTAACTTCTATCAATAGAGTCAAGTGCAAAGTAAATAATGTAAACATGAAGCGGAAGGCATACACACTACATCCCCTTAAACGAAATAAAAACGGGTGGGTTTATATTTTATTTAGAAACTTTAATAAAATGATTTCACGGAATAAAATAAAAATCTTTGTAGTTTTTCTGAAGATAAATACTTCTTTGACTAGATTTGCCAAAAATTGGTAAACTCAAAATCAGCCAAAAGAACAATGGGGCTACAGCACTTTCACTGCGGCCCCTTAACAATGGATTTAAAACTGTAGGTAAATGGATATAGGGATTGGGAGGTCGTGAGGTGCAAAGACTAATATTATAACAATTGGATCCACAGTCCTACAGTGTAAGACGCTGACCCTGATAATTACGATGGGGGGATAGGGGTATATAAATCCCGCTATTCCCTCATCATAACTGCTAGGGTCGTTGTATATCGCTGTTTGACTATTGGACCTCCATCACTATAACCACTTACCGATAATCTTAATTTAATTTGCAAGTAACCCTTGTAGGTAGCCGAAACTGTTAATGAACACGAAAATTGATTTAAAGAAACGAAAACTGGTTACTCACGTGTCTGAACAATAAGGGCCGCTCCAGTGGCCTAGTGGTTAGAACGTCCGCCTCCGATGCGGGAGGTCGGGGGTTCGAACCCCAGCCGAGTCATATCAAAGACTTAAACAATGGTACTAACAGCTTCCTCACTAAGCGCTCAGCATTAAGAGGTTAGTGTTAGGACTGGTCGGCCTGGTGTCAGGATAATGTGACTGGGTGGGACATCATGCTACATGTCTGCGGCATGATGCTCCAGTGCTAGACATCACTATAAACTACCACACTGCAGACATCGTAGCGATATGACTGAAAAATTGTTAAAGCTACGTTAAAAATTCAAATCACACACACTGAATAATAACATTCGTTAAGTCACAATGAACTCATGAAAGCATCAAATCCAAGGGTCATTCGTATGTCAAACAAAACAAGACATCTTTTGCTGTGAATATTGAACTTTACTCAGATCACATATGTCAATCTGAATAAAGTATTACAACCAAGCTCAAGAAGGTTTAAAACCTAAGACCGCCTATCATTGATCACCATTTGTTTGATGCTGACGTAACTATTACGTTACAGATGGAGAATCTCCTGTTCAATAAATAGCAGACTCCCTCAACCAGAATTCATATACTTAACTGGGCTCTAAAACTGATAGAAAATATCTTCAAAACACAAAACAAAAATAAAAGAATAAATACAATTATAAAGAATTGCAATTATAAGAGTTTAATGTTGTCTTTTTCTGAGCTTGTCGTCGTATAAACTGTCCGTTGCCGACTGACAGCTTACATAATGCCATTCGGGCGTTAAATAAATAGTAATTATAAATAATAAATAATTTCACCCACCCTCACCCATCCCCCAAAAAAACGAACACAGCAATAAGACTAATTCTCCTTCAAGATGTTGAGGCATGAGTGAGTCATGCTCTCAATTTGACCATACATGAGCAGCTTAAATGAAAATACAATTAATCAAATCATTTAATAATTATGTGTGTGTGAGAGAGAGAGAGAGAGAGAGAGAGAGAGAGAGAGAGAGGATGGGGGTAGGGGATGATTATGATGATGATGCATGTGTAAGACTGAATTCACAACTTACTGTATGCAAATACGTACTCATATATTACAATCGATGCATTCCCGCCCTACAAAAACTTTATAAGCATGTATTAAGACTCTATGATCTTAAGTTAAGTTACAGAAAAGAGTGAAACCAAAAAGGTTTATAAATTCAAGAAATAATTATTTCTCTAGAATAAAAAGTGAAAATTGAAAAGAACTTACAGTATTGTTAATTAAATCACAAATAGGCAAATATTATCCAGTGGTATTCTAAATAAGTTCCAAAATTGAATGTGTTGATTTGCCTATAGTCTCGAACAATGAAATGTGCCAATTGCCTGGATTGTGATGATGTGTTTACAGTCTCTTGATGTATCACAAGTATATCCAGAAATGTTCTCGTCTCAATTCACTATCATTCCAGATTATTGTTCCAGTGCAAGCTTACTGTCTATGAGCTCTTTATGTTTCCAGAGATTAATAATTTGAATAAATAATTTTACACAAATAAAAGACTGAACACAACAATAAGACAGATTCTCCTTCAAGATGCTAAGGCAAGAATGAGTCATTTCTCAAATATTAGCTATTATTACAATTACATGGTCTTATACAAAGTAACAGAAAAGAGCGAAAGCCAACAAGTTTTGTAAAATTAAAGAACTAATTTATTTCCCTAGAATACAAAATGAAAATGTAAAACAAAAAGAGCCTCCAGTATTCCGAATTAAATTCCAAATATTCCTAGAATTGCTAAGTCAAGTCTTAATGAATAAAGTGAATAAACTTTAGTGCTATTCCTAAATAAATCCCACGCTGTGAGTGTCGATGAGTCTGTGACGGCCTGTAAAGTGAATATGTATCAATAGTCTTCTGTTGAATCACAGTAATATATTGCAAGGTTAACTTTCACTATAATTCCCAGTCTCTCTTTCAATGAATATTATATAGAGCACTCTGTATTTCCAGATGATAATAAATAATTTCACCCAAATGTAAATCTAAAAACAACGATATCAATGATTTCGGCCCAGATGCTATCGCAGGAATAAATAATTTTTCCAGTAAACTAGATTGTATACTCCTTGTCCTAGGTCACAATTAGCACTTTCTAAAGAAAATAAACTATTACGTAATGGAAACTTTCATTCTTGAAGAATCCAATTGTTTACAAGATAAAATCCTTTACTACAATTATAATATAGAATGTGGCAAACACAATGTCCTTGACTCGGGCCAAGATAAATATGTTTACTTCTGTTGATGATGATCATAATATTAAACTCATACTCAGAGAGATATATTGGTTATTTATTAGTTGTATTTTAAAAAAAAAAAAATCAATGATTTTGCTCAAGTACACAATGAAATAGATTTTGGACAAGGTCAGATGCAAGATACAATTTTACATCAATCACAGCATATAATGAATAAACAAAGCTAACAAGCAATGCAAATTAAATATACATAACACTATTATGTTGTTTACAAAATACGTGTCCTTTGACAGGTACACAGTTAACTTGATTTCAGACAAGGTCAGGTACAAACTGCAAATTTATACAACATACAGTCATTAAGAAAAGCCAATAAATAATATAAATTAAATATACATAACACCTCCCCTCATAAATAGAAAGATTTATTGACTAAACCTTTTTTTACCTATTCGTCCAATGTACATGTGATTAAAAATTACACAAGGCGAAGACTTCTGAATGACATAAAATATACACGAAGCAATATAATTCGTCTATACACGTGAAAGTGCAACTACAACCAGATTGTCGTTTACAGTGATGTGCCTGATGTCAATATTGTATTCATGCAACATCAAACTCCACCTTAATAATCTCTGTTTTTGTTTTTCAGTTTGCTATTGAAAATATGGGGGTTATATCACCGAATGTGTTATTCGGAGAAGGAGCTGAACTAACATACACTTCAAAATGTTGCAAAGCCAATATCAAAGCGAAAAAGTTCTTTCTGCATTTGTATTTCCCTCTCTTTTTTCTCTCTGCATTTGTATTAGGATATCTTCTCTCTCTCTCTCTCTCTCTCTCTCTCTCTCTC
>JAECUM010049038.1:0-13790 GCA_016617855.1 Megalonaias nervosa
CAAAATATGGACAAGTAAATGTCGATGCGAATCAAGCTAGAGTGCAACGTACTGATGTTGCAATGAACCATAATACAATTCGAAGTATCAAATTCATAATATTTTGCACATTAAAATAAAATACCAATTTTTGGCATGGTAAGGAACGTAACAATAATGAACACTAACGTTGGTTCTAACTTACTGCGAAAATAAACGTCCAACAAAACGAGACTCTTTGACTGTGCAATTTGACACTATCTCTATCCTGCGTCTCTCTCCTTACAAAACCTTCAACGAGTTTCCATGATCCTACATTCATAATTTTTTGCTCGTTTTGTTTGTTTTGGTTATACACACTATTCGATAAATCTACGGTTATTAAAGGCTGAGCACGGTCACGGCTGATAAATTTATTGTCGAGTTTACAGTTCTCTAGATCATGCACCTAAGGAACGTTTCTGTGTACAAGTTTGGTTGGGATAATATAGGTAAAATTTAATGACACGTCATTATTAAGTGTTGCATGGGGGTGGGATACAAATATTGGATATAAATATGTTTACAAATGATTTGAAATTCTGCTGAATTAGAAGATTCAATACCGAGTCAAAATGTAAAAAAAAACCCCAATGTTTTAGCCATCTCTGTTTCAGATGTAGACATATTTTGTGTTGTTTTGTTACATGAAGTCATACTGGTCAAACAAAATTTTGGATAGATATTTTTCTCAGAATATATTAAACTAAATACAAGTTCATAGCACAAAATAAAATGTAATCGCTTGACATGCAAACATGCATTAATTTCAAAATTTGAGATTCTAGTCTTGTACAGGGTGAAGCTGGGTTGGAATTGAGTTTAGCGAAGACAATTTAAGCAATTTCGTAAACGAGATGTTCATTTATAATGTAATTGACTGAACGAATGAATCTGACAAATACTCGTGTGCATCAAGTCTAATAATGGATTTAACATAATGATGCGCACCAAAATTAAACAACCGATATAAGGAAAAAATATCGATCCAAAATTGAAATAATAAGAACATATAACATCAACGAGTAATCAAACAAGAATCAGTGTATGGAACTGTTAAACGAATATGTTTGATATATGGATCTATAACTTGGATGATCAATGTATAGAATTTATATGCAAATATAAACAAGGTATGATTCTATCACCAGGAGTAATCGGAGTAGAGGATTTATATACAAATATGAGCAATGTATAATGCTATCGCCAAGGGTGATCAATGTATAGAATATATATAAGAATATGAATAATGTATGTTTCACCCACAAGTAGGATGTATAATTTATTGATTTGTACTGATGGCGATATTAAATTATTTATTTCGCTCAGTAATTGCTATGTATATCTATATTTGGTTTATCTCCTGGTACATAATTTTTGTAATTTGTATTCATGGTTATAAATTTTACAGAATATTTGTAGCTTTTGCTTACGTGACCTGCGTCTGTTAAGAGCAAAAATTACATAGGATCTATAAATAAATGTTGACATACGTGTTGACAATTGTTAATAATAATCTTAATAATATGACTTAATGGCGCCTTTGGATTAATTTCTCATTGGTGTATGGGGTTTCGACGCTTCTAGAAGAATTCAGTAACTTCCTATTGGTTGGGATAGAACATATGAATAGGCCAGTTCAACGCAAAATGAGTAGTGTGACATGTAACGTGGGGTAAATTGTGAAATAAGAGTCGTAATATTAGGTGTATAAAGGATAGACCTGAACATCAGATTCATTCCAATTTTTGGAGTCCTCATCAATTCTTGTGTTCTTATTGTAACTTTACAGACGTGTTTTATGTTCTACTTAGATATTATTCGAGGGGAAAAAGAAATTGCTTGAACTGTTTAGTGGAAATAGAAAGTGCTCATTATTTGGACTATAATATTCTGGAACAGTTGTGAATTATTCGAAGGAATTCTGGACGACGCCATCTTGACAACGTCACGATTCTTAGCGGATCAGTACATTTTCTTTTCTGAAATTTAAACAGATTTTTTATTCATTTAGGACTTTCATAGAACTTTGTCAGGATTATTTTGGATTCACATAATACTGTACGTTCCTCTCACATTTTCATTTAAGGCATTGATAATTAAGTTCGTTGTTGAGTTTCTTTTTTTTTAAAAAAAAAAACTTGTTGGTTTTGCTTTTTTCTTTTACTTAGTTTATGACCATAGAGTCGTAACAGTGATAATGAATAATAATGACTCAGATATGGAACAATTTATCTCGTGGCGCCCAATCGACGATCACAGACCCCTTGTCCTTTCGATAATTTGTTTAACGAGCGAAATTACTTATTAATTTTCTAGGAGTCCCTCAGGCTTTACCCCTAGGCAGCAAAACGTGGACTTATTAATTCTACGAAGAAACTATTCTTAAACCATGAATTCCCTCTGGGAACACACACCCCGTTTTTTAGCGTAGCCAATCAACTTTACAACTTTACCCGCCAAAAATCTGTATTACTCCCATCGAAGTCAGAATAATTCTTTCGAGTCCGCCTTTATTAATAACTATTCTAGAAAATATCGTTATGATACCTGTTTCAAATGGACCACAACTTTCTAAAATCTTCTCTTGCTTGTCTCCGTTCTTGTCACTTTACCGCTATGACCTCCCTTTAACATTACACTATTATCTGGGTTTTAACCTTTATCCAAGTAGTCCCTAATTAAAGATATACCACGAGATGTGTAAGTTTTTCATTAAAAGGAAACAAGGCTTTCTAAGTTTCTTTTTAATGAAATATTCATACAACTTATGGTATATCAAAGATACAGCGTGCATACCATACATATGTTTCATTTTATATCACATACAAATAAACACACGCGCGCATTTCCATCGCAAATAAGTCTGACCGCAAGCGTGTACTGACGGCATGAATGAACTCTACACAGCCCTCGCTAGTGTCTCCGCTACAAAATGTTGTTCTTTACAAATTATTGTCGTTACAGTTGATCTAAGTCATTTTTATGATGTAATTAACATACCAACTATACAATCGTGTCTATCTTCCTTTTTTTAAGTTACCCATTTCCGTTGGTTCGTGTGATTACTTTGCATTCATTCATACATCCTGAGATATTGTCGCATGACAGAGGTGAACATTTGGCACGCTCGTTTTTTCACGGAATTTTGCTGGTATCATTCTACGGTGGTCCAGAGAGAGAGAGAGAGAGAGAGATCACTGGGAAAGCAGAGAGGATTTCAATGAAATTGTGTACTATATTTAATTCATTTCAAAGTCGTTATTTAATTAATATTCAGTGGAAATTCATCACAGATTTAGCGAATATAAAAGCGATAGCTTACTGGTGAATGATAACCTAATGATGAAACAATATTTATATAGGCGTATTAATACGCAATTGGTGGATCACAATTTGATATACCAACAGTATTGTTATATCAAATTGCTTTGTATCAGCATTTTAAAAGCCAAACTGCTTGTAATGGATTATATATATATATATATATATATATATATATAACATATATATATATATAACTCTTATATATACTCTTTCTTTCTATACCATATAGATTGATAATGAGTGTGTAAGTACGTAACAATATATTAACTGTTTAAAAATGTAGCAATTGAAGTCAATATAAATGCTGCAAATATGTTTGGAATATACTATTTTGCATGTATGTGACCATAATGTGATCTGTTTTAATACACACCACAAAGATAGGGATCATAAATTTTGCCCCGTAGATGGTATTGATTTTCCAAAACCATCACGCACCCAGTGTCATAAAACATAGGCAAGAAAATCGTGATTCTTCTCCTGCTGAGATAATCATGACATTCCGCTTGAAGAGATTAGCTGTAGCCATTCATTAAAGATTAAATGATATCTTAGCATTCCATCGCCTCTTTTGTATTATCCTACCTTGGGGACTTAATATTAGGAATACGATACCATTAGAGTTCCGTTCTCTCTCTCTCTCTCTCTCTCTCTCTCTCTCCTGAAAGCTTGATACATATGGAGTTGAAGTAAAAAAAAAAAACAATGGGTGCACACTAAGTACAAAGTTTTCATACTGCATATAAACGCATACGTCATTGCCAAAAATAGATGCCAAGGACATCGTTTGTGTAAACGGTTAACGCAAGGTACCCCATCCTTGCCACTGTAATGTATGAGGCAGGTTGAAAAAAGTTACCAAAAACAAACAAAATACCGAAGCAATTAATAAATAGGGTTATATACAAGGATTGACCATAAAAATCAATGCTAAACATTATCGATTGCCATGGTACCTTATATTTGTGAATTATTATAAACTGAATGTGGCTGAAGTTGGCTGAATTTTGCAAATTGGTAATTCTGCAATTACCAAATTTCTGTTTGTAGAGATTTACTCTATTGTTATATAGCTTTTAAGGTGAATCGTGTACATTTATATATATATATATATATATATATATATATATATATATATATATATATATATATATATATATATATGAATGAATAGATAGATAGATAGATAGATAGATAGATAGATAGATAGATACGTAGGTGTGGTGAGAGAGAGAGAGAGAGAGAGAGAGAGAGAGAGAGAGAGAGAGAGATACTCCACTAACTACACTAATACTCATTATATGCTTTCAAGCTAGCTCAATTCATAATACGTATTTTCGAGGTTGGCGATAATCTAAGTTCAGTTTAAAGAACGTGATCATTATTATTTTAATTTGTATTCATCTGATACCCACGCTTGGGGTTGATACGGTTAGCCCTTCCGTGAGAATTTGCTAGTATATCTGTTCTCTTCCTTTGTTCTGCTCCTTTGTATCTGGCTGCGTATGACCTACTTGATTTAATACACACCACAATGTCATAGGTCTCAGATTTGGCCTTGTAGATGGCATAAACATTTCAGAACCATCACAAATACAATCTCATAAAAGACAGATAACATAAATATAATTCTTTCCCAGAAGCATGCATCATGTTACAGCTCTCGGGGTGGATATTTCTAGTCAACGATTGTGTAATTAACGGTATCTTTGCATTCCATGACTTCATTTGTATTGACCTGTCATTGGAAGACATTATAAACTGTAAGTGGTAAAAAGCTTTGCTCTGTATATAGTACTCATTTTTAATAGTAGTGAAGACAGCTTTGACTTACAGTAACTACTGACTGATCAGGCACATAAACCCATTCAAGACACGAACGCGATATTGTTTTCTAAAATGTCAGAACACAGTGGCGTAACTATCTCACCACAGGCCCCACAGCAAACTTTTGGTACCGCACTCCCCCCTCTTTACTGTCACTTTATTTTTTTCCTGGTTGGACCGGGCCCCAAGACGGTCTGGCCCTACAGCATGGCTGTACCTGAAATGACGGCTGCTACGCCACTGTCGAAACTTCGTTATTTTGGGGGAACTATGGTCAAATAAATATTTTTTAAGATAACAAACAAGTGTCTAATCTGGTGAAACGGAAATGTTTAAAATTTGAGATTGGAGCACACATTTGGACTAGATCAGAATATGCCATTGATAGCATTAACATATTTTTTGTGACTAGAAATGTTCCTTGTAAGTATATGTGATGCTTTCTGATTTCATTAAGTGGTTAAATATCATTGATTGAATTTCGATAATTTGTATTCGCATTATGCATATTGCTTATACGATAGGCCCCTATCCTGCACACACACACACACACACACACATATAATTATAAATATGTACCAGACAGAACGGAAAGTGCTATCCCTGGATTCTATAGAAGAATGCTTGATAATAGTAGGCAGAATTAATATTTAATACAAATAATACTATCATACAGGTTAGAGAATTTATAATTCGTACTCTACGGAGCTTCGAACCCAGGTCCGGCGGTAAACGGCACACATCACCTTGCCTGCACGCACCAGCCCATATTCCGTCACGACTAAGCACGCATCACCAAACAATTGTGGTGCTGAATCGGTGTTATATGCACTCGTGCGTAGCAGACACACTCGCATGACGACCTGGTAAGTAATTCTCATCTATCTACACAGTTGTTCCGGATTCCTATGAAAGAAATCAAGGTATACAGGCTTAATTATATAGAATTATAAATACACATTATAGAATCCAGGGATAGCACTTTCCGTTCTGTATGTATGTATGTATATATATATATATATATATATATATATATATATATGCAATAAACTGACGACGAACAGTGCTCGAGTCTCGGATTCGGCGAATGTGGATATGTGAGAAAGCTCGCCAGTAGCGTCTCGTGGGTCGGTGGTTCTTTCCGGGGATTTTTCGGTTTCTTCCTCCACCATTAATACTGGCCGCCATGTATAGACTATCGTGGCTGAAAAATGGCGTTAAGCCCCACAGCAACAACAACAGCAACGAGCAGTGCAAAACTAGTATCTAACTAGCCTGAGCGCTTTCGACTCTTAATGAGTCTTTTTCAAAACTACCTCCAAATCAATGGAACCGCAATGGGTACAAAAATGGCCCCTTCGTATGATAACATTTTTATGGGAAAACTGGAGGGTCAGCTTTTAGCATTGGTTGAACTTACACCATACCAGTGGGTACGCTTTATCGATGATATCGAAATGAAGTGGCAACATGGAAGAGAAAGTCTGGATGACTTCATATCAAAGGCAAACAACTTCCATCCTTCAATAAAATTCATGGCAGAAATCTCCTACTCAAACCACGTTTTCCTGGACACAACAACCAGACTGGTGGAAAACAAACTACATACAGATATCTACTTGAAACCAACCGACAAACATCGGTATCTCCTCCCAACCAGCTGTCATCCAAAACACTGCATTAGGAACATTCCATATAGCCAGGCACTGAGGATACGCAGAATTTGCTCCGACGATGAAACATTCCTAGAAAGGTCAGAAGAGCTATCTAAACATTTAATTTACCGAGGCTACGACAAAGACCTGATTGCGGAGGCAACCCAAAGGGCTAAACAAACAAACCGCGATGACCTAGTAAAATATGGAAAGAAGGAAAAGGCTCATAGGATACCATTTATCCTGTGTTACGTATCGGCTCGTTCAAAGTAACACAAAGAAACAGTGAAGACAACAAGCTTTGTAAACTTTAACAAAAATAATTTATTTCCCTAGAAAACACGGTGAAAAGGTAAATAGATGAAACAAGACTTACGATTTACGGAGAAGATCCAAAAATATGTTCTAAATTTGTGAAAACATAAGTCCTGTGAATAAACAGTTCTAATTTGATATAGTCTGAATCTCAGTTCCGTTCCAAGATGGCGGATGATGACGTCAGACGAAGGCTAACACAAAATGTCCAGAATTTTCACTGTGAATCACAATTTGTATTGTTCTGCTCCAATTTAGAAATAATTTCAGCAAATGTCTTTGTCCAAAGCCAGTAGGGTTGTTCTCCAGGGAAAATAATTATTTAGAAAGTAGATGAAGTACAGCTACCACCACTAACAATACACATGTTGTTCCTCATACGTACGAATGAACAACTCTTTCCAGCACAGGAATACCTTTTCCTCAAGATATTAGAAACTCTACAAGATGTTATGATGTGACTCTCAACTATGACTGACTACGACTATGACTCTGACTACGACTTTGACTGAACTTGTCTTACAGATAATTAAGCATATAAAAGAAACTAATACGTCGTTTCATGTACACACGCACGAAAGACACGTGTGATTTCGCAATCCATCTGGACATTACGAAAGCCTGAACAAGTATCAGCTAATTATTTACATAGCTACTGCTGAATGTTTACTTGCGACGAATTTACTATCATACAAAGCTCGTGCTTACATGAGTCACATTTACGTTTTAAAGACATACGATGTTTCTAACAAACTATTAGACCCATGCAAATATGATCATCATAATAATAATAACTACATTTAATGATGTAAAAATGAAATAAAAATGAAACAAAGAATTAGAAGAATTTAAATTTTAACACATATGTAATTTAACTACAGGGTCGTAACACCTGACCTACCATCCAGACAACCCCAAAGTAGGTACAATCATCGCGAAACACTGGCCCATCGTGGAATCGTCGGACGTACTAAAGCTAATCCTTCCGAACAAACCTGTAGTATCCTACCGGAGACCAAAAAACCTCAAGGACCTCCTAGTCAGGGCGAAGTTAACGCCAATCACTAGTCAAGACCACCCTAGTCAATCTGGCCCATGTGGCGATAAAAGATGCAAAATCTGTCAACATATGATAGAGACCAAGACATTTACTAGCACAGTGACTAGAGAAAAACTAAACATACATGGTCCAAACAAAACGTGCAAAACAGAGAATGTAATTTATCTCATCACATGTAAGATCTGTAGCCTTCAGTATGTCGGAGAAACTGAAAAGCTACACAAAAGAATCAACCTTCGTAGATCTGATTGGATGACAAAGAAGCTTTACAGAAGCCCGGTCGCAGAACACTTCTCCTCCCCTGGCCACACTTTCAGTGATATAACACTTATCGTAATTGCTAACAACCCCATCTGGAGTTCCGAAACCAGGAAGGAAAAGGAATCTTACTGGATACGCCGCCTTAGAACATTGAAACCAAGTGGTTTAAACCAAGATGACTAGAAAAATACAGCCACGCACAAGTGGAATTATCCTTTGCAGCCGACACGTTTTCTTTTCAAAACGTTTCTAAATTTTCTTAGTAGCCTTCAATTACTACTATAAGAATGAAATATCCGGGATATAATTTGCGCTTACATAAATGTACACAAAGTAATAGATGTCGCTATGGCTCATCGATTTCTAGATTAATACAAATATTTTCCAGTATCCGCAACAAGTTGATATAGGCTGGTTGAGACGTAATACATTTAAAGGTTTAATTCATGCAGAAACAGCCACAACGGTTTTTGTGTTTTATTTGTTTGTTTTGTCTATGTTTTGTATATGCCTTTGAAAAAGACTCATTAAGAGTCGAAAGCGCTCAGGCTTGTTAGATACTAGTTTTGCACTGTTCGTCGTCAGTTTATTGCATTTATCTCAATTAATCCCTGACACACGTGATCCCTTGCTGGATCCAGTGCGCTGGAAGGCTGTTATTCGCCATATGATTTGTATTCTATATATCTATATATATATATATATAACATATATATATATATATATATATATATATATATATATATATATATATATATATAAAGTAATAAGTTGGTTTGTACAGAGAGCAGAGATAGAAATTCTGTTTGCTTAGTGGGTCAGCTATCTTCCACCTCGTGTCGTTACCTTCGACTTTGCACCATCCTTCTGGAGGGAAGACCTCATGGGGTTGGAACGCTTGTGCATGTGGGCTTGGCGATGGTTGCTTTACAATTTACACAGGATCAAAGAATAATGGCCAGGAGAAATTGTATATTTCGAAGAATAAACTGACCAACAACGTCGTAAAGCTGGTGTGGAAGTCCAAGCTCTTTCAACGATACAGACCTACACAGGACGATTGCACAAGCAAACACAACAGTCGAAAAACAAAAAGCAAAACAAAATAAAAAATAAATATGATTACTTAACATAATCTTAATGTTGTTTGTCTGCAGTTGTTTCTTAAGCAACACAATAAAACGTGCATAAAGGGAACAAGGTTGTACGGTGAAGATGTTACTATGAATAATAAGAGGCCGGACGCAATGTGGAAAGTGCTTATACAAATAATTATTAATTGATAAAGTAAGCAACTTTGTCGTTATATTATTAAAGCTTTAAATGAATTTGTGGCAATTTTGAGCGTACTTCCATGTGCGTATGTATGTGCAGTGAAGAGAGAGAGAGAGAGAGAGAGAGAGAGAGAGAGAGAGAGAAACTGCAATACACGGCCATTTACATTGTCACGTTAGAATAATTCATGGTACGTCTTTCCGGAGGTTGGCGATAGGAAAAGTCTAGTTCAAGAACGTGGCCCATTATATAACTTCTATTATGATTTCATCTAGCGATATTGAGGTGGATATTGTTGGCCTCATTTGATGCTGTATTGCTATAGTCAGATTCGATTTCCTCCTTTGTATCTAAATGCTGTTGAGCTTGGTTATTTTAATACGCGTGAAACTGATAGTGGTAATAAAATGTGCTACATCGATGGTATAGTTTTAATGGAAATAACACACCCACGACCTCATGAACGGTTAAGACAAGTTAAGAGAATAATAAGTCATCCCTTACAGACAGCATGTTGGGACAACCAGTTGCCTTGCCTACAAGCACCAACACCGTAATACATTTTCATTTTCTTTAATTTTTATTATATTCATCAATAAAACATGTTCACAAATTGTATATACAACTTATTTATCAAAAAATATTGTAATACATACAAACATATAACAAAAGCATCGTTTTCTTATTGATGAAAATTGTTATAGTGAAAAAGGTCTCTTATGATGAGTATCACATGTATATGGAAGAAGTTGTACTCCTCCATCGTTTTCGTAATGAATACTGAATCAAAGTGAATACTAATAAAACATGTTTGTGTAAACACACTAACATGTCAACCACGTCATATTGTATGTTTTCTATGTTCAATAACCTCACAACACAAACATATAGATCGAATGAGTTCAATAAAATGCCATTATTGCAGACAGCGTGTATCTCATCATTATCAGCCAAATCAATCACGCACAAGAAGGCCATTCGTACTGATCAGAGAAGTTTGTGCCAAACAAGAGTTTCCATTACGTCGTCTGCTTGAAAGATAAACTTTTCCCAGTTTGACCTGGCAAGTGCCTGCCAAACAGGGATAGTAGATTTGACAAGGAGCTTGTTCTGAAGGCCATTATTTACTTCACATTGAACAGTACTACCATGATGTGTTCTTATTACCCTCAAACTGACGTTGCTTTCATCACTTTGGAAACAAGGAAGCTGTTACTGGGAGGCAGACTAAATTATACGAGTCTGACCTACGTGTTTGCTCTGCAAATGCGACATTGATATTTGCACAGTGTGTTAGAGTCAAGTCGTTATGCCGAATTGGACTCTTCTCAACTAAACACACATTAAGTGTCTTCTTGAATATATTACATGAAGAATGCTGCTATCTGGTAAACATATTAAAACATGAATCAAGGATCAATAATGAATAAGGCTAATATTAATCACTCATAATCATTTGACAATTAATTTGTCTAGTTTCTATGAAACTGTTCGCAAACAACTTTTGTCTTGAACGGATGCTCAAGGATAAGTCAAAACTATGAATGTACCTAAAACTCGATCACTGGCAACATGATATAACGGTTTTCCTTTGAGATCATCTACAACGTTCTATGTAAGTAGTTTACATTAAATAATAATAATAATAATAATAATAATAATAATAATAATAATAATAATGATGGTATATAGGCGGATTTCCAAACGATGAAGCTGATTGCCCCCTAATTTTCCTAATACTGAGACTTTTGTTTTGAAAGTAATTAAGAGCGAAATACACCTTTTAGACCGAGTACAGAAGTCGCTTATAATTTAACATGTTCTATTTTCACTGTATACTATTTCTCACATGTATGCCTTGGTGCATGTTGATGTTACTCAATATTCGTTATTTGTTTTCATTGAGATTTTCTGAGTCAAGTATATGAAACGTTACTTGCTAATAATATTCTATAAAAGTCAATATTTTGTCTATATATAGTAGAAAATGACTGATATTGTTCTTTCTATTCACTAATTCTGGTATGGTTGAATATGATTCATTGTTATTTCTATTCAATGACTGATGTGGTAGAACATAACTAATTGTTCATTTCTATTCACTTACTCTGGTATGGTGGAACGTACATTTCTATTCATTTACTCTGATATGATGGAACGTAATTGTTCTTTTCTGTTCACTTACTCTAATATGGTAGAAGGCAACTGGATATTCTTTCTATTCACTGATTCTGATGTTGGAAAACATAACTAATTGTTCTTTCTATTCACTGTCTCTGATGTGGTGTAATATAACTGATCTTTGTTTATATTCACTGAGGGAGTGAGAGAGTCAGAGTCAGCGAATAAATAAATCAAAACTGTGGATAGAATTGTACGAAACTGTTCCAGGCATGTTACAGTCAATACTCAAGTTTCCCCAATCTATTCTTAGAAATTCTTAGTTATCCATTGAGACCCAATAAAACCCCTACAAACGAAAAGCCGAATAAGCATCAACTCCAGGAATGTTGCACTATGATCAAACATAATTACCAGTACGGATATCAACTTATACTAAAATGCCATTAGAGGTCTCAAGCAGTATAGATTTCATTTTCAAATTTAGTCACCTAGTCACACTTGCTTCGCTATTGCTTTGTTTCTCCCATTAATAGTTTCATGAAGTATGTGAGTTTTATTTAAACTATGTCTTATTTCCAGTGCACGTCCTAGATACATATCATTTACACATGGATGTGTGTTTTATTTAACCTATGGTTTATTTCCACCTTACGTCGTAGATGCATATCGTTTACATGTGTACGTGTTTTCTATTTAACCTATGTTTTATTTCCGGCGTACGTCGCAGATGCATATATATTATACTTGTATGTGCATAGGCACGAGAGTTGACTTTGTGCCAAGCTGTTGATGAACGTACTGAAAGTCAACTAAACGCTTGTAAAGTTGATGCTGCCAGTGTGACTAACGTTTTTTTATGCTTCTGGCTGTGCTAGGTAGTGCGAGTGGAGTTTACAATATTCGTACTTTAGTGTATTTATCTATAATTTACATAAAATACGTCAGGTGCCTTTTACAGCATCATCGGGCATGTGTCGCCAATCCAGGATGGGATATTTACAACTCATGCCGTTTATTGGCTGATATGCACATTTATCGTATATCTCTCTCGTTATTTACCTGCAAAAGACATCTCTCTCTCTCTCTCTCTCTCTCTCTCTCTCTCTCTCTCTCTCTCTCTCTCTCTCTCTCTCTCTCTTCGTATGCATGTTTATATATCAGTGTGTTCTTTCCCTTGTTCGTATTCCCACGAAATGTAATTTCTTATACACAAAATATAAAATTCAGAAAGTAAACATAAAAATGAAACAACTTAAAGTGGCAATTCCTGATTTGTTGTACTTCCTTTTATATTTGTAATTATTTTACTCTACCTGCTGTGACAACATAGTGTGCACTTTGTTTGTTTGCAGGTGTATTTGCAGCTATACATGTTAAAAAACCCAACCTATTTTTAAACTAGATGTAAATCATTCTTGAATAAAAAGTAAAAGGTGCAGATCGTGCATCCAAATTATTGCCATTGCAAAAAGATTTAATTTCTGTCTCCAGCCTACCTTTGAGAATTACCGCAACCATCATGTTTGCTCCTTGAGTCATAATTTTCTTCGCATGCGTTAGTCTTCTTATCCTATTTAAGAATATACTTTCCTCATGGCTATCGTAGGAATTTTAGTTATAAATTTCATAATGAGATGTTGAGAAATATATGTGGAGCAGAATTGATATCTCACTTTAAGGACTAATTTCTTTCTATTTTAAGGAAATATATCTGGCCCTACTTGTGTTATTCAAACCTTTATTGCCACATGTATGCATACTTCATTGTTTACTTTTTCTCTTTCTCTGGAGACCATCTCCCGTCCATCATCATGAACGATTTCTTTGAAAGTGAGGACTGTAGTGTGCATTTATGTAATGAAAGAGTAGGTACAATACGAAATGCCTAAACAGCCCTCCAAACATCAAACCACAAAAGGAAAATAAAC